>CAUYRH010095136.1:0-13126 GCA_963574655.1 Perodicticus potto
CCATTTGTTAATAGGGAATCTTTTCTCCACTGAATGCTTTTAATTGGCTTGTCAAAGATCAAGTAACAGTAAGTAGCTGGATTCATCTCCTGGTTCTCTATTCTGTTACAAACATCTACCTCTCTGTTTTTGTGCCAGTACCATGCTGTTTTGATCACTATTGATTTATAGTAGAGTCTCAGGTCTGGTAGTGTGATTTCTCCTGCTTTGTTTTTATTTCTCAATAATGTCTTGGCTATTCAAGGTTTTTTATGATTCTATATAAAATGAAGTATTATTTTTTTGAGATCTTTAAAATATGACAATGGAGCTTTGATAGGAATCGCATTAAAATTATGTATTGCTTTGGGTAGTATAGACAATTTAATAATGTTGATTCTTCCCACAATGAGCATGGTATATTTTTCCATTTGTTAACATTTTCAGCTATATCTTTTCTTAAAGTTTCATAGTTCTCTTTATAGAGATCTTTCACATCCTTTGTTAGGTAGACTCCCAAATATTTCATCTTCTTTGGCACTATTGTGAAAGGAATAGAGTTCTTGACTGTTTTTTCAGCTTGGCTATTGTTGGTATATATAAAAGCTACAGATTTATGGGTGTTGATTGTGTATCCTGAGATGCTGCTGTATTCCTTGATCACTTCTAAAAGTTTTGTAGTAGAATCCCTGGTGTTTTCCAGATATACAATCATATCATCTGCGAAGAGTGAAAGTTTGATCTCTTCTGACCCTATGTTGATACCCTCAATCGCCTATTCTTCCCTGATTGCAATGGCTAAAACTTCCATTACAATGTTGAAGAGCAATGGATACAATGGGCAACCTTGCCTGGTTCCTGATTTAGGTGGAAATGGTTTCAATTTAACTGCATTCAATATGATAGTGGCTGTGGGTTTGCTGTAGATAGCCTCTATCAGTTTAAGAATTGTCCCTTCTATACCAATATTTTAAGTGTTCTGATCATGAAGGGATGCTGGATATTGTCAAAAGCTTTTTCTGCATCAATTGTGAGAATCATATGGTCTTTATTTTTTACTTTGCTTATGTGCTGAATTACATTTATAGATTTACGTATATTGAACTATCCTTGATACCCTGGGATAAAGCCCACTTGGTCATGGTGTATAATTTGTTTGATGTGTTGTTGGATTCTGTTTGTTAGTATCCTGTTAAATATTTTTCATCAATTTTCATTAGTGATATTGGTCTATAGTTTTCTTTTCTTGTTGGGTTTCTCCCTGGTTTAGGGATCAAGGGGATGTTTGCTTCATAGAATGTGTTGGTTAGTATTCCTTCCTTTCCTATATTTTGGAAGAGGTTTAGTAATATATGTACTAGTTCTTCTTTAAAGGTTTGGTAGAATTCTGATGTGAAGCCATCTGGTCCCGGGCTTTTCTTTTTAGGGAGATTTTTTATAGTTGGTGCTATTTCAGAACTTGATCTTGGTAGGCAGCTGTGCTTCCAAGTATTGGTCAATTCCCTTCAGATTTTCATATTTCTGAGAGTAAAGTTTCTCGTAATGTTCATTAAGGATTTTTTGAATTTCTGAGGGGGTCTGTTGTTATTGTGTCTTTACCATTTCTGAATGAGGAAATTAGAGATTTTACTATTTTTTTCCTGGCTAGGTTAGCTAAAGGTTCATCTATTTCATTGACCTTTTCAAAAAACCACATTTTTGATTTATTGATCTGTTGTATAATTCTTTTGTTTTCAATTTCATTTAATTTTCCCCTAATTTTGATTATTTCTTTTCTTCTGCTCAGTTTGGGGTTGGAAAGTTCTTCCTTCTCCAGTTGCTTAAGATGTTCCATTAAATTGTTAACTTCCTCTCTTTCCATTTTCTTGAGGAAGGCTTGCAGTGCTATAAATTTCCCTCTTAGGACTGCCTTTGCAGTATCCCAGAGGTTCTGATAATTTGTGTCTTCATTGTAATTTTGTTCTAAAAATTTGGTAATTTCCTTCTTAATCTCGTCTATGACCCATCTATCCTTCAGCATAAGGTTATTTAGCTTTGATGTTTTTATATGAGTATGCAGATTCCTGTTTTTATTGAGTTCAACTTTTATTCCATGATGGTCAGAGAAGATGCAAGGAATAATTTCTATTCTTTTAAATTTGCTGAGGTTAGACTTGTGACCTAAGATGTGATTGATTTTGGAATATGTTACATGGAAGAAGAATGTGTATTCAATTTTAGGATGAAATGTTCTTTAGATGTCTGTTAAGTCCAGTTGTTGAAGGATTAAGTTTAAATCTAAAATTTCTTTACTTAGCTTCTTTTTGGAGGATCTATCCAACACTGCTGAAGGAGTATTAAAATCTCCAACTACTACGGAGCTAGAGGAAATCAAGTTGCTCATGTCTATTAGAGTTTTCTTATAAATTGAGGCACATTCTGGTTGGGTGCATAAATATTAATAATTGAAAACTCATCATATTGACTATTACCTTTAACAAATATGAAATGTCCGTCTTTATCCTTCCTTACTTTGGTTGCTTTAAAGCCTATTGTATCTACTAATAAGATTGCACACCTGCTTTTTTCTGTTTTCCATTTTCCTGGAATATAGATGACCATCTGTTCACCTTGAGTCTAAATTTATCTTTTAAGTTAAGATGAGATTTTTGTATGCAGCAGATATCTGCCCTGAGTTTTTGTATCCAGTCAGCCAACCTATGCCTGTTTAGAGGACAATTTAAACCATTCACATTAATTGAAAGTAACGATAAATCTTTAGACAGTCCAGTGGACATTTTTAATCCTTTCATCACTGTGGAAGTTGAAATTTGATAAAAAGTTTCTGGGTGTGTTTACCTTTGTGGTGTAGGATTATGCTGCTCATTATGGAGGATAGGTCTGAGAATATCCCAGAGAGCTGGTTTAGTTATAGCAAATTTCTTCAACATGTGAATGTCATTAAAGTATTCAATTTCTCCATCATAAATGAAACTCAGTTTAGCTGGGTACAGGATCCTGGGTTGAAAGTTCTTTTGTTTTAGGAGATTGAATTTCGTTGATCATTCTCTTCTAGCTTGAAAGGTTTGATCAGAGAGATCTTCAGTTATTCTAATATTCTTCCCCTTGTATGTATGTAATGGATGTCTTACGTCTGGCTGCTTTCAGAATTTTCTCCTTCATATTAACTTTAGTGAAGTTAATTATGATGTGCCTGGGGAATGTCTTATTCGGGTTGAGTCGTGCTGGGGTTCTGAACCTGTCTGCTATCTGCATTTCAGAATCTCTTGGCATGTCTGGAAATTTCTCCTTCTTAATCTCATAGATAAGAGACTCTGTGCCCTGTGATGCCACTTCATCGTTTTCAGGTATCCCTATAAGGTGAATATTGCTTTTCTTTGAGTTATCCCAGAGCTGTCTTAGAGAATGATCTGCTTTTGCCTTCCATTTCTCTTCCTATTTGGAAGTTTGGGAGCATTTGAAAGCTTTGTCTTCCATGTCAGAAATCCTTTCTTCTGCTTGCTCCATTCTGTTACTGAGAGATTCTACTGTATTTCTCAGATCTTTGAGGGCTACAACTTCTTGTCTCAATGTGTCAAAATCTTTGGTCATTTTGTCTTTGAATTCTTTGAATTCTTGAAACATCTTTTGGGTCGTCTTTTGGATTACTGCTTGAACTTCTAATTCCATCTTTTCCTCCATTCTGCTGATCTTATTTTCTATCCAGACTCTGAATTCGATTATTTCTGACATCTCAGCCATTTGCTTATGCAAGGGATCTTGTGCTGTATCTACCTTGTCATTCCTTGGGGAAGTTGATCTACTCTGATTATTCATATTGCCAGAGTTTTTCTGTTGATTCTGCCTCATGATTTTTTTTCAATGTTGCCTATGACCGTCCTCAGAGTTGGGGACGTGTCTCTCCCAGATTGGACCCCAGCAGGATCACTCTGTTGTTGCTGGATCTTTGTAGGGAGTGATCCTGTGTAACTCTTCTGTGACTGCCCCACCCAGAGAGTTCTGGCTGCCAGAACAGCTCCAGAGTATGGCACATCTGGATCATGCAGTAGGGCGTTGGATGGGTCACCTGGTGGCCTTTGCAAAGGGTGCCTGCACCTCCAGCAGTCTCTGGCTGGGAGGGCTCTGGGGGGAGTGCACAGGTCACACTGCCTCCTGAGTCCCTGGCCAGACTGATGGGGCCAGCGTGCACATAGAGAGGGTAGGGGAGGACGCGGGTTGAGCAATTCCCAGAGTTCCTGGCCCAGACAGGCAGGTTCCTGGTGGAGTCCCTGGCTGGTGTGGACAGCAAGCAGAGGCCTGGTGCTGAGGTCCTGGCAGAGTCCCTGATCGAGGCGGGTGGTGGGCCAAGGTCCTGTGAGACTGGAGCCAGGCAGGGCTCCTGGAAGAATTCATGGCCACAGCGGGTGGAGGGCGAGGCCAGCAGAACACAGATGGGAGCTGTGCAGGAGTTCCAACAGAGTTTCTGGCTGGCGCTGTGGGTGGGCAAGACCTGGCAGGGTGCCAATTGTGGCCATATTGGGGTCCTAGCAGAGTGGAGTTCCTTGCCACTGTGGGTGGCAGGCCTGGGTCACAGATCAGAGCCTGGCAGGGGTCCCAGCAGAGTCCTTGGTCGTGGTGGGCAGTGGGCCGAGGCCAGGTGGGGCACAGATTGGCACCTCCCATGAGTCCCAGTGCAGTTTCTGGCTGTTGCTGACAATGGGCTGAGACCCAGCAGTGTGCCAATTGTGGCCATGTGGGGGTCCTGGTGGATTTCCTGGCATGCTGCAGGTGGTGGACCGAGGCCCATTGGGGCATGAGTAGGGGTCGCATGGGCATCCAGGTGGAGTCCCTATCCCCAGAGGGTGGTGGCTTGGCTGGGGTGGAGTGGAGCCCCGCAGTTCCAGGCAGAGTCCCTGGCCTGGGGGCTGTTTGGGGCTCAGTGAGGCCCTGGAGTCTCTTATCTGGCCCACTGCCTGTTCCGGCTGATAGGGAGGGTGGGCACTGCTCACATCCTCCTCCCTCAGTTTCAGCAGAAGTCAGGCTTCCGATGTATCATGTAAGCGGGGGATGGTGTCCTGGAAGTTCAGAATGGCGGAATACTTTAGTTCAGTTTTTCTGCCTGAGGCTTGGTTTCTTGGAGTCACAACTTGCCTCAGCTGAGGTGACCTGCAGTTATCACTTCTCTCTCTCGGCTGGGCTCCCAGTCTTCAGCTCAATTGGGCAGTTTCTGGAGGTTATCTTTCCTTTTGGAGAGATGCCTCTGTCAGAAGCTGCTTCCAGTTGGCCATCTTGCCCCTCCCTCTGTTGCTGTGTTGCTTTAAGGAACTTTAGACAATCTTCTGTTCAGTCATAAGTTGCTTTTTCCTATATGTTCAGATCTAGGGTATGTGTGTTTATTATGACTATCAGCAGAAGCATTTCTGAAGGTATTGAAAAATGACACAGTGAAGAATAGGAAAAGGAGAGTCTAGACTCAGAAAATAAATGTATAAGGACTTTAAGCATTCTTTGGTGCATTTGAAGTCTTGATGGCATTTAACTTGGACTGACCTTGCCAATTAGCTTCCATGAAAACAGTTTCTAAAAGGATCTAGGCATATGTGGAAGAACAGCTAAATGGAAAGCAAGGTCCCACGTGAAAACTTACTAGGCTCCTTTCGAACACTTTCATATAAAACAGTGGTGAAGCTGGGCTGGAGCATATAACTCCATCATTTCCTCCATTTCTTAGGTCCCTTAGATCTAAGATTGGACCCTCTTAGATCTGAGTGGGTCCCTCATTTCCTCCTAAAGAAAAGATGTCTGAGTCTTAACATCTTCAAGCTTCTGTGTGGTTCAGGACTGTGATGCAATGACCAGCATCATTAGAGACATATGCAGAGGGTAACGAGGCCTTGGGTCAGCTTTTCAACTTGGGTACACAACAAGTATAGGAAATAGAAAGAGCAAAGACAGAGCCACAGGTGAGTGCATGACCTTTTAAGGCACATGTGGCTTCCAGTAATGTAACTCATGTTTCGGGTTAACAACGCTTCCTTCCTTCTCTTGGGAACTGAAGGAACAAGGAGGTAGCACACAGATTGAGGCCAACCCCTCCTGCTCCCACATGTTTCAGTCTGTGAACCAAGCTCCGTTGAACAGACACACCTATGATCAATCATTCAAAGATATTAGAATTTTCCTTTTATGTAGATACTACTAGAATCTTAAGAAAACCCTGCATCTACCTCCATGTGGTCACATTTAGCCTCTTATCATTGTTCCACCTCTTCTCTATACCTCTTATCGTTGTCTTCCTTCCTTCCTTCCTTCCTTCCTTCCTTCCTTCCTTCTTCTTTCTTTCTGGAAAGAAGTGAAATGGAAGGTTTAACAAAAGATCTAAGAAGCTTCTTAAATGAGTCAGGACAATGATTACCTTCATAGCCACACTATAAAGTAAGCCAAACATGTACAACCTCTGATTTTAAATCTACTTCTTAAATTATGTCTTGCCATATCCTCTATGCAAGCACACCTCAACAGTCCAAACATTATATTGATAAATGATCTAATGTTAACTATCCCCCACCTCCTTTAATAAGTAATCAAAAGAAAAAAGTCTACATATAAAATAAACATTCCCCCAGTACTGTGGTTGTAGGAGCTCTGAACTCTGTTTGACTATTCCTCTAGAAGCACTCATTCCCTTCATAAGCATTCTCATTTCTGGGTAGATGGAGCCATGCTTTCAGCAGCTGAATGCTGGTTATTTCACCTAGAACAGGTCTGTCTCCTTAATACCTTGAATATTGAATGACTGAATCCTCTGTTTTCTCATCTGTCCATTTTTCTAGAATTCAGTCATTCAACAATCACACAAACATAGAGCAGCCCTGGTCCCATACCAACAAAATTTAGTGTGATATATAATTACTGCAGTAATAAACATCCCCAAGCAAAGGTGATGTTTCTCTCAGATACTGTCATCTACAAAATCAAAATAGAAAATATAAAGGGAAAATGAGGATTTTAGTTTCATTTTATAAACATATCATCAAATATATGATGGTTTTCTAAGGCTACAGTGTTGTATGATATTCAGAACAGTCATTGTGATGAATAGGCTTTTAGTGCCTTTTTAGTCCTGAAGTATTTCTGCAACTTTTCCCAAGTCTATGCATTCAGAGCTGAAATAATAAATACATTATTTACTCTGTATTCTTCCCCAAACCTCTGCATCCTATTAGTATGGTTGTTAATTACCTAGGTTTTGGTTAAATTTCATAACTCAATGGTAGCACAAAAAATTCCACCATTTCTGTTAAACTTGGACCCTACTTACCCTAGATCAGTGATTCTCAACCTTCTTAATGCTGTGACCCTTTAATATAGTTCCTCATGTTGTGAACCCCAACCATACTTAGCAATGAAAATAATTTTATGGTTGGGGGTCACCACAACATGAGAAACTGTATTAAAGGGTCATGGCATTAGGAAGGTTGAGAACCACTGCACTAGATACTTCTCTTAGATCCAGTTGAGAAACAAGATGAAAGGGAGGACTGGGTGAGAGAAATGTAGAAATCAAAGCAACTTGAGCAATTTGTGGAATTTCCTCTTATCCAACACTAACAGCCTGAGAGCCATAAGTCTCACACACTAGTGATTTGCTGTTTTAAATAATGAAGACTCAGCCTGCATGAATAGATTGGAAACAGGATACAGAGTGCAATTACAGCTAGGATAATAGTGCTTTTCTATGAATCAGTGTTGGAAAATCTTGTCACCAAGGATTCTGTGTGAAATGTGAAGTCTCTCCCTGGGCATCTAGTTTACCCTCACAAGAACAACATCTGCCCTTGTGCAAAGTCTGTAAGGGAATCTTTCCTTGTTTTTTCTTGTTGCTTTAACTACTAATTCTATTCAGGTCTGCTAAATGTAGAAACCTAGTTTCTCAATGTCATACATTTTCTAAATGCCTCTGAAAGCTGCATTTATATTATTTACATAAATATACAGTAGAACTGCTGTAAGTTGACCACCCAAGGGACTGTAACAAACTGGTCAACATATGGAGGTGGTCAACATAAGGATCTGGGCCTACTGTACTGATAATTACATGTGGTGCATGGCCATTCTATGCAAATTAGGTCAATGTAAGGAGATGGTAGGGAGGTGCTCAACTATGGAGGTTCTGCTGTATTTGCAGTCTCTGTCTACTTCACGCTCCCATACATAAAAACCATTATAATGTGACAAAAGACCTGTTCAAAGGATTCCTATAATTGCTCCAAGTCATGACAGAGATAAACACTAAGACAAAGTATGTTCGACCTTCATGTTTAGGGCCAAACTGACTTAGGATGTGTTCTGACACCAGGCTAATGGCCTAAGATAAGGCTACTTAGTGGTAAAAGTGAGAAGAAAAGCAAAGTAGAAAATGTCTGACTTGCCCTGAGGTATAAGCTCTTATTTAACTTGCACAGCCATCCACCTACATAGTGAAGAGGATATGGCTGGGGAAGGTACTGACAAGGTGCAGTAAAGTAAAGGTTCACTGAGGGCTGTTGACCCTATGAAGATGGGAAGGAGTAGAGGAGGGACTTTGCATGGGTCCCTGAAGACGCTCAGTAGTGAAATTTCCCATTAACTCTGTGGATTGTTGCGCACTGAAAATCCAATTTGCAATTTTCTTTACCTTTGAGGAAGAGACAAGGAGTGTGGATGGAGAGGAAGACAGAGAGGCTGAAGCTTTGTCTGTCTCAATAGAGCTACTCTGAGTTTTACTGAATGGGACTTGGAGGTTAATACATAGAGAGGCCACAGTCTTTAGCAATCGAAAGAATGAACTTTCCAATAGATTAACATAACAAATTCATTAAAATTATTGCCATTTACATCAACTTGCCAGAGTAACTCATGTATTTAAACTTGACCATAGAAGCCCACAACTGATTTAAAAAATAATAAATTGGCAACTTGTTGATTGAATACTTACCACCTGCAGGGTAATATAGGATATGCTTTCTAAATTATCTAGTTTGTTATCTTGAGGTTCACAATAATTCTATAGGTTACTCCATTTTGCAGAGAAGTACATTAAGGATTGCAGATGTTGAAAAACTTGCCTGATAACGTCAAGTTTGTAAATAACACAAATGTTTGTTCATATATGCTTTCATCTGACTGACAGCAAAGTCTGTTTGGGGTTCATTTTTCTACATGTTCTGACTTTTAAGAACAATTGGAAATTAAGATTTTATTCTCTTACTCCTTGAATATTGGCTCCATTTTCTCCCAAGCATGAAGAATACCCAAACAAACACTTCTATGGGTAACATTCAGCCTGCAATCTGGCTGTTTGCAACTTCTGCTGAGTCTAATAGCATACAGTTTATAGAAAGAGCATGAGCATATAAGTTCAGCAAGTGGGTTAAGAATGTAGAGATAGACACTACTTTCATGTTTTATGTAATCCCATATGGCATTCTCTTGCAGTACATTATAAATATTCATTGTATGCATTTTATGTGACTGGCACTATGCTAGAAACTAAGGATACAACAATAAATAAGAAATAAGGCATCTTTTCTCATTGGAAGAAGACAAGAAGCAAATAAAATTTCATATAATATGCATTTTATAATTAAGAAGAGGGCAAGGTTGTGAGGGAGGGAAAAGGAGTAACAAAGTCTTGAAGGATTATTCTTATTAGAATAATTGATATCTAACTTCATATATAAAATAGTTCAGTTCCTAAAACTTGCCAAGACATGAGAAACCATCACCTTTTCTGAAAACTGGAGGTTGTGAACAACATGGTTTGATAGAATAAAGGCCTAAATGATAAAAGCCATGGTTGGAGAGCTGGGAAGACATCAATTCACTTGGAGCTTTGAAAACCATACTGATTCCATATTGAGTATAGACTATATCATAAAGAAAGTGAGGAACAAAGAAATTTTGAGAAGATACGCCACAATTAAATTTGTATTTTGAAATCATCTGTCTATCCACTCTGTAGTGAAATTGATTGGAAAGATGGAGACTGAAGTCATGGAGTGCAAACAGAAGGTAATCTCTAGAATCAGGGCAGAAGATAATTTGCCTATAATAGCTTCATTAATGGTAAATGTACGTGGTCAGAGAAGAAAAGATCTTAGGAAAAATAATCAGTAGGTTTCCATGGGTTGAAGGGGTTAAGGGAGATTTCTGCCTTAAGGTGTCAAGTGATTGAGGGTGACAGGTATAGTGAATGGAAACAGAGAGAGACAGGTACATCAGGTCTTGAAAGTCTTGCAATTTTCTTTAAAATTCCTCAGTAGCCCAGAGCTACAGAAGTCAAAAAGGGGTATTGATTGAGAATTGGAGTTTCATTCTGTAGGTAAGTGGTGGGAATGACATTGTATGCAGTCTGAGTTGAAGGAGCAGTTAGGAAAGGGATGAAAGAGCTGACCAGTAATGAGTGCAAAGCATTTAGAAAGACTGGACAGCTGGCCATATAGATTACAAAACAAATATTTAAATGTTATTCCACAAAATGACCCAACCAAATGTCTATTGGTCACGTGGTGGTAGACATTCAGAAACTTTCCTATGATTATCATATTCATAAAGGTCATGCCATACAGTCAGACACCATTATAACAAAAATCAAAGATAAAATGGTAGGTGATATACATTTATGGAAAATCTCTAAGATTTTATTATCTTGGGGACTAGAATTAATCAGGTGATGAAGTTATTTTTGTTCTGCCTCAGGGTACAAAAGTGTTATTTTGTCTTCTTGTTGTTGCTGTTTTTTTCCCTGACTGTAGTGTATGAACTCTATAGTTCTGTTGAAAGAGGGCAAAGTGTCAGTTATTTTTCATTCTGCAAGTTTCACTTCTAGTGCAATACTAACTAAAAATCATGACAATTGCTTCCTCCTTCTAGTTAACCCTAATCACCCCACAATTATCTGCACACTACCTTGTCCCTTTCAAATAAACAATGGGAAGCGATTGCACATCATGAGGACTCTCTTCTTAGAAAATTGTAAAGGTCGGAAATAGTCATTACTTCTTTTTTAACCTAGTAGATAGCATCCTATTATAAAATCATTCAACTAATACTGTGAATCTAACTTAAGCTATTTTGTAGTGTTACCCCAAAGCATCTTTTAGATGTTTTCTGTAGAAAATGAAAAAATAAAACCAGATTCACAAACAAAAAATTCGAGATCACAGATCTAAGGTTTTCTAGTACATTTCATACTCACTTATATGGAGGGAGACTATTCCCTTTTACAGAAGAATGTGCATAAGTTTTGTGAGAGTTAGCTGCTGCTTTTAAGTTAAGCTTTTATTATTGCCAAAATAACCACCTTAAGGTCATAAGTAGATGGACGGATGGACAGATGGCTGGATGGACAGATGGATGGATACAGCAAGAGAAAGAGAAACAAATGAGCACCCAATTAATACTACCTATTACAGTATCTACATTCAAGTATGGTATCTACAAAATGGAGGATTATTTTCACTGTCTCAGTCTGTTTGTGTTGCTGTGAAGTAAAACCTGAGGGTGGGCCATTTATAAAGAAAAGAAGTTTAATTGACTCACAGTTCTACAGGCTGTACAAGAAGCATGGAACCAGGGTCTGACTGGCTTCTGCTAAGGTCCTCAGACTGTTCCCACTCATGACAGGAGGCAGAGAGAAAGAGAGGGAGTGAACCAGATTTTTGTAAACAAACAATTCTTAGGGGAACTCTTGTCAGAACAAATATAGAAAGAACTTACTCATTCCTAAAAGGACCTCACCAAACCATTCATGAGGGATCCACCACCACACCCACGCACTCTCCATTAGGACTCACCTCTAACTTTGAGGTTGGATCAGATTTTAATATGGGGTACAGAAGGTAAAACATCTGAACTATGTACTCATCTATGCCAGTGGGTACAACAATATATATAGAGAAGAGATTTTATATTATGTTACCTAAATTCAATTTATATTTGTTATGGAACTGAAACCTAAATGGAAATATGAATGAGAGTCAGAATCAAATATAACACAGATTATAAGTCATATTTGTTCCCACAAGAGTTCCCCTGAGGATTGTTGAGAAGAACCTGGTGCCTTTGCTTCCCCTTTCCTTTCCCCTCTGCCTCCTGTCATGAGTGGAAGCATGAGGGCCTCAGTAGAGGCCAAGCAGAGGCTGGTTCCATACTTCTTGAACAGACTGCTGAACTGTGAGCCAAGTAAACCTTTCTCTTTGTAAACAGGGGATATAGTCATTGACAGAGACAGAGAAGAGAAAGAAGAATGAAAGTTAACAGTAAAAAAAACAAAAACAAAAGAAGTGATTATTTTTTATTATGTTAAGTGAAAGCCAGAAGTGGCACAGAGTGGAAAAGATTGTAGAGACCATCAGGGAGAAGCAACGTCAGAAGAGGGAGGGCACAGGGGGAGAGTCCCACCTGTAGGCTGTTAATGTAGATGGTGATGAATGTGAACGCAGACATCACATTTCCCAGGTATTACCAAAAAGAGGGAAAGTAGATGGGAAAATTACAAAGAAATTCATAAAAAGACTTGATGATTTGAGAGATGATGTGAGAAGTAGAGAATACTCATTAAAATAAAATTGAAAGATCAGATGAAAGATCAGATATGTAAATGAGTCAGAATTATTCAATTCTTTTTTTTTTTTTTTTCGATTTTAAGGAACATTTTTAATAGGATAAATACCAATACTTCTTTTTTTTTTCTATTGTTGGGGATTCATTGAGGGTACAAGAAACCATGTTACCCTAGTTGCATTAGTTGGGTAAAGTCCCTCTTACAATTGAGTTTTGCCCCCCAAAGGCGTGGCACACACCAAGACCCCAAGACCCTAACTCCCTCGCTCCTTCCCTCTCTCACCTCTTCCTTTCCCCACCCCTCCCTCATTCTTTCTCTCTCTGTTCTCCCCTTCCCTCACCCCCATCATGTCAATAATTTTCATTAATTGTCCTCATATCAAACTTGAGTGCATGGGATTCATGCTTCTCCATTCTTGAGATGCTTTACTAAGAATAATGTGTTCCACTTCCATCCAGGTTAATACAAAGGCTGTAAAGTCTCCATTTTTTTTAATGGCTGAATAGTATTCCATAGTATACATATACCATAGTTTGTTAATCCATTCCTGGATTGGTGGGC
>CAUYRH010095137.1:0-47258 GCA_963574655.1 Perodicticus potto
TCACCTGAGGACTCTCCAAAGTGGTACCCTGGGTGTGTGGTTTGGGGAAGATTTGGTTTTCCTTTTCCAGTTTTTGCCCATGGTGGGTGGGGTGACTTAATTGCTGGTATTTCTTCACAGCTGAAACGTCAACCCAGAATAACTTTATATTTTTATAACCCTAAAACATTTTAGGGTGGCCACTAAATGGAATAGCCTTATGCCTCCCAGGTTCTCCCTCTTCTAACTGCAATTATCCTGGACATATCAAACAAGCATAGATAAATCTATGAAAGATGTAATGAAAAATATGGGCTGTCTAGGAACCTCAGAACATAAGGAAAAACACCGTGATGATTTCTCTGGATATGTTTAATACTTCTCATATATCTCAGAACAGATACTACAGAAACCCCAACCCAGAACTACAAACAGACACAAAGAAATGCTCCCATAAAACTTTGTTCCCCCAAACCAAAGAATCAGAATTTGATGGTCTAACAATAGAAAATAGTTTGACTATAACAATCAAACACCAATGAAAACCATTATCTCCACCCCTAACTCCATCCTCTAGCAGCATCTAATGGGAAGCTGATCTTCATCTCCCAACACTGTTGCAGCAGAGTCCATCTAGGAGCTGAGCCTCCATACACACCCAGCAGCAACAAAACTGAACAAGGCAGTGTGAAGCAGAGTTACATGATACTCCGCCAGCTCTGCAGTTTTCAGTGGGGTCTAATGTGAAAACAAGCTTCTACCTTTACCCTGCATCAACAAGATAAAGGTGATACAATCATGGTACATTGGCTTGGTCACACTATACACTTCCCTTTCTCTGGTGTCAGAGGGTGCTCAGCAGGGAACTGAGCCTCCACCTCATTTGGCAAGAGAATCACCTAAGCCCAAGAGCTTGAGGTTGCTGTGAGCTGTGACACCACAGCACTCTACTGAGGGTGATAAACTGAGACTCTGTCTCAAAAAAAAAAAATAGAAAATAGGCATAGAAGAGATATTTCTTCAACTGATAGAGGCCATCTACAGTAAACACAAAGCCAATATTATATTGAATGGCATAAAATTGAAAACATCTCCAGTCAGATCAGGAACAAGGCAAGGATGGCCACTGTCTCCACTGCTATTCAACATATTACTGGAAGTCTTAGCCATCACAATCAGGCAAGGGAAGGGTAAGTATCCTCATATTAATTGGAACATTTTTAAAAAGGTTGTTTTATAATGAAATAGTTGTTCAGCAGCAAAGAATAGGAATAGAAATTTTTTTCTTAGGCGAGAAAGATTCATGTTTATATTTTGGCTCAGTGTGGAGGAGCATATATTCATAGATATTATTTTTAGATCATCTTGCAAAGTACACATGAAACCCTTTATAATTCTGGATTTTGTATATATGGCTCATAGCTGTCTTCTAGAAACTTCCTATCACAATGCATCCTTTGCATTTAAAAAGTCTTTTAGTTTAGATACATTTTTGGATCTATTGCATATATCTGACAGGTGATAACAGCCTGTGTAGTAGAAGGAGAGTCATTTTGCCCCTTGGTGATAAAGGAAAGACTATTCCAATGACCACCACTTCCATAGCCCCATCATGGTTGGGGCCCTCCTCCTACTTGCCACAATTCACTTGCCCTTGCTTTTGTTTTGCCTCTACTTCTGAAATATTGTGAACTGTGTGGTTTCACCTGCTATTATACGAAGCTATTAAACATCATCCTACGTTATTTCCCAGCCATCAGATCACACAAGCATTTTGAATATTTAAGATGTTAGGAGGGAGGAATCACCACACTGTCATGAATATCTTCCAGGCCTAATAATTTGTTCACATTCCAATACTTCCCAAATACCTGATTGGAGTCAAAAATCCTTTAAGACCATCATTGAAATGTGGACCACTTCTCCCACGTATCATTCACAGCAGCTGGCCACGGACAGATGCCCTGGAATTTTGATGAGTAAAATTTTTTCCATGATGAATTAATGAATCTTCTAAAACCAAACTATTACACAATACATACAAAAATATTTCTATGATTCAATAAAGCTTCTCGTCTTAGTTACCCTGGGTAAAGTCCTGAGAATCACTAAATCTTTCTTATATGTACTCTATTTTTGCTAATTTGATGAAGGATGGTTGTAACTGCTGGGAAAATAATGCTATCATTGCAATCCAATGGCTCTTAAAAATGTACGGATTGCAAACAAGACTTCTAGAGCAAAGATGCAATGCCTTCCAAAGGGTAGTTCCAAGCTGTGTAACCCAATTGTGACACCACACCACCTCCAAGTAAACTTAAATGTAAGGAGGCGGCACAGTCTTCTAGGGTGAGAGCCAGAAATCTCAGTAGGCTAAATTTAATTATTATTTGTACATGATGCTATTATATTCTGTTCTCAGAACTATAATGAACAAAGCATCTCATAACTGAAGAATAAAGTTTTATTGGCAGAAATAAAGTGTTTTATTAAAGTAATTAGTAAGTAATTTTAGAATACCCCAATAACCCCAATGCCTTTGAATTTAGAGATTTTTAAGACATTAAAAATATTGACCCTAACAAGTGACTCTAGAAGGATATTATTAAATTAACATTATAGAAACATATTTTCAACTGATGTTTTTATCTGCAAATGGAAAAATGGCCTATGGATTCCAGTCCTGAAGGAGGGAGAACAGTAAATGTTTAGGAACATGGCCTTTATTTTGAGTGGTTTTTGTTTTGGCTGTTGTTACATGCAGAAAGTTTTTCTAGATGTGTTTGCTACTTTTAAAATAATTTTTGTTTTACTAAAACCTTATCAGCCTATTTCATCTTATATTCATTCATGTTGCGATATTTTTTTTAATGCAGGTGCTATATGTATTTTGTTTCAATAGTCAATATTCAATCTAATGGGGTGAATCTCCCTATTTTCAATCCAGAAACATGCTTTCCAGGATGTTGTTTAAAATGTTTTATTTCTGAATGATTTACTACCCAATTCCATTCTATTTGAATAGATAACTGCTTTCCATACTGGGTTAATCTGCAGATGGTTTCTCAATTTACAGAAATCTTTTAGAGAGTTCTAACTCCCAAGGTAACGCACCACAAAGAGGAGTTGTTGTCAGAGTTGGGGCACACCTCATAAGGAGCAATGCAGAAATAGAAAGAGAGGAGATAGAGATCTCTGTTCTTGTCCTAGGGTAGATCCTACAGGAGAAGCCGCGAAGCTGCTCCAGCTTTTTTTTGCTTAAATTTCTTGATTTAGCATCACATTCTCTGTGGCAGAATGAAACATCACTATAGATTGACCCTGAGGCCTGAAGAAAACAGCACAGTGGCCCTTAAAAATGAAAGAGAATGGAAAGGTGGTGTTTAAATATCCCCTATGCCTATCTCCTTTGTCCTGATCCTCCCACACTGGGGCGTGAGTTCAGCAAAGCCTCAAAAAGCCAGCAGGCAGTCCCGGAGTTACCAACAGCTCTCCTGACTCACACTGGGCGTTCTCTTTGTAAGTCTCTAATCTAATAAATGATTCAGCCTGACTCTGCTGAGTTGATGAGCCCCAGGGGGTATTGCAGCTCAGTAGTAGGCACACTGAGGTCATTAGAGTGAAAAGGATTGGAAGATTTTTCTGGAAAGGCTTGCTGAAAACAACTTTCCAATCCACATATAGTGACAATCTTAGAACAAAGTTCTAGTTCTCCTATCTTAGTACTGCACTTTATTGTGATTGCCTGCTTCATTATCCAAGAAATTTCTGAGGGTAAAAATCGTTGTCTATCTTTGCTGCTATTCTATCTAGTGTAGGGCATAGTACAGTGCCTAATATTTATTAGTAGTTGGTCTATAATATATCTATAATCATATATATCTATGAGGTTGGACAATTACGTTTGCAAACTCATCCTAGAAAAAGTGCTACATACTTCATTGCTGAATATCACTACAGTCACCTTTAAAATACTTCCCTTAGGAAGCTATGCACTGACACCAAAGCCTAGTCCACCCTTTCGTATGTGTCTAGACAAGGAGACAATAATAAAACCCCTCAAAACTATAGGCCAGTATCCCTGGTGAATATAGATGCAAAAATTCTAAGAAAAACACTAATAAACTGCATCCAAAAACACATGACACCTATTATTATTCATTATGGTAAAGTGGGATTCACCCCAGGGATGCAGGACTGGTTCAACATATGCAAACCAATGAAACATGATGTATAATGTTAGCAAAATGCAAAAAAAAAAAAAAAAAAAAAAGACAAATCATCTCAATAGACACAAAGAAAGCATTTGAAATAAATCAGCATCCTTTCATGATAAAGACCCTCCTATAAAACAAATTAGGTAAATAAAGAATGGACCTCCAATTAACAAAAGCAAACAACATACTGAACAGGAGAAAATTGAAAGCTTTTATTTTAAGATCTGGAATAATAGAAGGATGCCCAATTTTGCCACTTTTATTCAACACAGTACTAGAAGATCTAGTTAGGGAAACTGGGCAAGATAAAAAAAATAAAGGCCATCCAAATTGGAAAGGAGAAAGAGGGATTTTCCTGTTTGCTGATGACGTGATCTTTAGTTTACACACATACCACCCCCTCCACACACCCCTTTGTTAGAACTAATGAAACAATTCAGCAAAATTGAAGAATAAAAAATCCAACACATAAAAATCTGTAGGTTTCTATGTGCCAATAGCAAACTATCTGGAAAAAGAAGCCGGGAAAGTAATACCATTTACAATTGCTATAAGAATACAACATCTAGGCTCAATGCCTGTGGCTCAAGTGGCTAGGGCTCGGGCCACATACGCTGGAGCCAGAGGGTTCAAATCCAGCCCAGGCCTGCCAAACACTACAACCAAAATATAGCCGGGCATTGTGGCGGGCACTTGTGGTCCTGGCTGCTTGGGTGGTTGAGGCAAGAGAATCACTTAAGCCCACAAGTTTGAGGTTACTATGGGCTGTGATGCCACACCACTCTACAGAGGGTGACAAAGTGGGACTCTGTCTCCAAAAAAAAAGGAAGAAAATAAAAAACATCTACAATAAATTTAACTAAGAATATAAAATATCTCTGTAATAAAAATTACATGACACCTTGGAAAAAAATTGAAGAGTACACAATAATGGAAAGATCGCTCATTTTCTTTATGTATTGGAAGAATTGCTACTGCTAAAATGACCATAAGTGATGAAATCCCTATCAAAATACCAGTGGCATTCTCACAGAAATAGAAAAAAAAATCATCTTAAAATTTGCATGGGGCATAGTAAAATGACCCCAAAGCAATCTTGAGCAAAAGGAACAAATATACTACAAGGCTGTAGTAACCAAAACATCATGGTGCTGGCATAAGATCAGATTCGTAGACCAATAAGACCGAATACAAACCTAGAAATGATGCATTCCTGCCAATGAATCTTTGACAAAATGTGCCAAGAGGAGAAGACACCTTTTCCAATAAATGGGTCTAGGAAAACTAGATATCCACATGCAGAAGGATTAAAGTAGACTCGTATCTCACACTACCTGCAAAAATCAACTCAAAATGGATTAAAGACCTAAAGGTAAGACCCCCAAACTATACTAAGCGAAATGTTTTAACATGCTGGTTTGGGCAAAGATTTTTTGGATAAGACCTCAAAAGCACACACAACAAAAGCAAATATTGATAAAAAGGATTATGTCAAATTTGGAAGCTATTATATTTCAAGAGAAACAGTCAATGAAGTGAAGACAATCAACAAAATGGGGAAAAAAATTGTAAGGTATCTATCCAACAAGAGATTATTACCCAGAGTATATGATATAAGGGACTCAAATGACTCAATAGCAAAAAATTAAATTCGAATTATTTATTAAATTATTAATTAAATTAAAATTATTAAAATAAAACAAAAGAAAGATAATAATTCAATTAAAAATAAGCAAAAGATCTGAATAGACATTTCTCAAAGCACACATACAAATGGCCAACAGATATATGAAAAATACTCCCCCAGGAAAATGCAAAACCGCAGGAGAAATCTCATCCCACTTAGCATGCCTTAACCCACTTAACATGAAAAAGACAAAAAAATAGCAAATACTAGTGAGGACGTGAAGAAAGGATATCTCTTCTATACCCCTAGTATGAATCTAAATTAGTACAGCCCCTATTGAAAACACCATGGAGCTTTATAAAAATAAAAATAATAAAAACAGAGCTACTATGTGATCCCTATGATTCAGCAATCCTACTACTGGGTTTGTATGTGTGTACACGCACATATATATGAAATGAAGTAAGTATGGTAAAAAGACATTTGCATTTGTCTTTATTACAGCACTAATTACATGAGACAAGATATAAAATAAGCCTATATGTCTATCAGTGGATGAATGCATAAAGAAAAGGTAGAATATTTATACAATGAAATAGTATTCAGCCATAAGAGGAATGAAATCTGGTTATTTTCAGCAACATTGATAAGCCCAGAGGACGTTATGTTACGTGAAATAAGCCAGGCACACACACATACTCACACACAAATGCTGCAAGATCTCGCATATATGTGGAATCTCAAAACCTTGCTGTCAGAGAAATAGAGGTTAGAACAATGGCTATACTGACTATCAGAGTCTGCAAAGGGTAGGGAGGGACAAATGGGGAGAGGTTGGTCAATGGATGCAATGTTGTCCTTTCATATGAGGAATAAGGTCTAGTGCTCTATTTCATAATAGGGTGACTATAACTAACAATAATATGATGTACTTTTTGAAATAGCTAGAAAGGATTTTGAACATTTTCATCATAAATAAATGATAAATGTTTAAAGTAATGGGCATGCTAATTGCATTACTTTGATCATTACACATTGTATACATGCATTGAAGCATATCTATAAATATGTATAATTTGATATGCTAATTAAAATAAAACAAAAGAGAAATAATATTCAATTAAGATCACCTTCCATTTGTAATAAAAATTATATCCAGTGTCTTTTATTTACCATGAGTAATATTTGCTTTTCAATTTGAGGACTTTAATATTTTGCAACATCATATTTCCCTAGTGGATTATTTTTCTTTGGCTGCGAGTTTTCACTAAGTGATTCAAAATATTTGAGAATAAAAGAAATACATTAAAGCTGACAATTGGTTGTCTTAATTTTTCCTCATAGTTTAGCTTTTCCTTCTTTTGGTGTGTCAGATAAGGCTTTGAGATGAGGCTTTATCAGGGAAATTCTGATAGAGAAGAAACGGACCAGTGCATGTGAATTAATTGAAGTTGGTTTATTTATTGGGATAAATTAGCTTGAATGGCATTCAGAGCTATTGTCTTCTCAGACTGATCATCAACTCCTTTCTTTCTAACCCTACAATTACAGTGTCTACTGTGTGTGAAAATTGATTCTAATCACCAACTATCATGTTACATACATGAAAATAATTACCATGGTGTCTGACATGTAGCGAATGTTCTTTCCTTTAGTGTTGCCATATAAGCTGTTTCTAAAGCAACCCCAAGGTGATCTAGCTTCCCATTAATAAATTCAATCATGAAACACTTGTTTATTATTAGACATTCTCATTGATAGAAATTTTTTTTCTTTTCAAAATCAAAAATCTCACTACCACTTCTAACAAGTAATTCTAGCTCTTTTGTGTTAAAGAATTTAGTAAATTTTGAAATAATTTATTTCTCTTGTTTTCTCTTCCCTAAGCCAATAATGCTTTCTTTAAATGACTCTTACAAAACATTTTAGACCCATACCATCCTTTAAGAAATAGTAAACTGTTACGCTGCAACTGGATGACAAATTTAGGCCACAATTGCCATTCCTTTCTTACTTCATGGAACTCTTTCTGTTGTGGCTAAATATGACTTTAGAATATCTCAATACAGCATTCCAGGAAGCCAACTGTGAGGATAAATTGAAACTTATTCATCACATTTAATAGTTTAAATATTTAATTTTAAGTGAAAATAATGGCGTTCAAAGAGTCTTAGTAAATTACCAAAGCCTGAGGCGGATATTGACTTTTAATCCCACTTCACTCCCTCCTTCTTTTCTAATTCTACTGCAATACTCACCGACCTTGTTAAAATCGTTGCTCTTTGGTGATTCTTTTTTAGCATGGTTTATAATACATAAAATACCTGGGGCAACCTAAGTGTTTATAAAGAATGACATGGTTGAATACAGCATGGCATTGATTCTCCTCTTAGAAATGATTAAATTTATATGAATTGACATAAAAAGATAAAATGACAAATGATAGGAGAGATCTAAATTAATGTGCAAAGTATGACTTATATTTTAATCAAAATAATGAACTTATATGTATACTGTACATATATATATATACATGTAAGTGTATAGACATGTACATGTATGTTATATATAAATACATACTGGGATGCATGTGTACATGTTGTATGCATGTATATGTATATATGCTGGTAGACATGTATACATATAGGTATCTATAATTTTAATTTTATTTATGTGTTTCTACATATATTGATAATATTGCTATATACAGATAATATTGCTTTATTGCTATATAAAGGAAGATTTTGTTAGCATGATTAATTTTTTTTTTTTTTTTGAGACAGAGCCTCAAGCTGTCACCCTGGATAGAGTGCTGTGGCATCACAGCTCACAGCAACCTCCAAATCCTGGGCTCAAGTGAGTCTCTTGCCTCCGCCTCCCAAGTAGCTGGGACTACAGGCGCCCACTACAATGCCCGGCCATTTTTTGGTTGCAGCCATCATTGTTTTTTGGGGGGCCCGGGCTGGATTCGAACCTGCCTGCTTAGGTGTACGTGGCTGGCGCCTTAGCCCGCTGAGCCACAGGCGCCGAGCCTAGAGTTGCTTATAGTTCAAATATCACAAACAAAAGAAAAATTTCAATAACAGAGTGCAGAGAAAAATTCATAGGTAACATTTACTAGTATATAGCATTGCTTCCTAGACAATACAGGTTTTGGTTAAAAATCCTTTTGATTTATTTATGTTCAATAATATTTTGTAGTCTGTAATGACTCCTTTGGAAAAAGAATTACAGATGTCTACGAACTAATGTATTAACTTACATTTTTTAAACTTCATGATGGTGTGAAAGCATTATGCAAATAGCACTTTATATTTTTAATTTTTTTGCAGTTTTGGCCAGGGCGAGGCTTGAACCCACCACCTCCAGTATATGGGGCCAGTGTCGTACTCCTTGAGTGACAGGTGCCGCCCCAACATTTTTAATTTTGATTCAAAATTAAATGATAACTTTATTATAAAATAGTCTTTGTGTTAGATGATTTGCCCAACTGAAGACTAACATTAAGTGTTCTAACCATGTTTAAGGTAGGCCAGGCTAAGCTATGATGTCGGTAGGTTGTGTACTATTTGCATATTTCACATGATGTTTTCAACTTGTGATGGGTATATGGGGATTGAAAACTCATTGTAAGTTTAGGAGCCTCTGTACAGATTTATTTCCTTTTCTGTCATTATACTAAGTGTACGGTACACTTTAAAATGCAGAATACAATGCCTAAAATATTTTAATAATGTTATACTTACAAACTAAGGAATGAATGAATGAAAGGATAAATAAATAAAAATACAGAGAAGTAGAAACTTAAAGCTCACGTTTGCTCTAGCAAATTTGGGGGAGAGCTTTCCATGTGAATAACTCACTTCAAATTAGGCTCAAAAATTCCTGTGAAGGCTCAGCGCCTGTGGCTCAACAGGCTAAGGCGCCAGCCACGTACACCTAAGCAGGCAGGTTCGAATCCAGCCCCGGGCCCGCCAAACAACAATGACGGCTGCAACCAAAAAATAGCTGGGGGTTGTGGCAGGCGCCTATAGTCCCAGCTACTTGGGAGGTGGAAGTAGGAGACTCACTTGAGCCCAGGATTTGGAGATTGCTGTGAGCTGTGATGCCACGGCACTCTATCCAGGGTGACAGCTTGAGGCTCTGTCTCAAAAAAAACCCCAAAAAACAAAAAAACCAATTTCTGTGAAAATATTCATGCAGCAGGTGCTCACAATAAAAATCACAAACACATGACCAAAAAAAATTCCCTGTGTGAAAGCCAGATAAACAACAAATTGCAGAATCAAAACTTGTTCCAGTCTGTACTTTATTTGAGAGGAGTAGGATAAAGTACGTTATTACTTTTACAAGCAAAACATGCATAAAATATTTAGTAAAATATGTGTATAATATATTCAACAAAATCCAGAAATAAAGACTATAGCTTCCAGAATAGTAAAAGTGAGATAAACAAAGACAAAATACATCAATCCAACTGAACATAAGAAGTGAGGGGGAAGAAAGAAACCTGGGTGGGGGGAGACAAATAGAAAGCACAAAGTACGACCACAATGTGAACTTTACATAACAAATGCAAACATGTGACCTAATCATTGCACCCTCCTAGTAATCTGAAATGAAAAAGAAAGTACAAAATAAAAAGGTAGTGGCAAATTTAAAAATCAGTAAGGACCAAAATCCCAAGTAGACTAGGAAGTCCTCACACATTTATGCACCTAATAATATAGTTTCAACATATATAAACCACAAGTATCAGAAGTTAAAGGAGTGGTGAATGAACTCACTAAAATAGCAGGATTTAACACAATTTTTAAAGAAATGAATAGACAAATCAGATTTCAATATTCTTTGACATATATTGTCTCTTATTAATGTTACAAATGATTATCAACCAAGGTGACCATTAGGAATTGTCTTAGTCTTTTTTTGTGTTTCTGTAGCAGAACACAGAACTGGGTTTGTAAAGAACAGAGATTTTCATTTTATAGTTCTAGAGGCTGGGCAGTCTAAGGCCAAGGGGCCCACGTCTGGGGAGGGTTTTCTTGCTGAATCCTCCCATGGTAAGAGGCATGAGAGTAGAGAAAGCAACAGAAGGCTGAAGTCACTTTCATAGCTGATACTGGAATTTCGCTCTTCAGGAGGTCCTTGGTCTCAGGGATTCAAAGAATGAACCCACAGACCACAGATCAGTGGTAAGATAGGATTTTTATAAGAAGGTAGAAAGGAATACATGAGATAGGTTTATTAGAAGGTAGATAGGAATACACCAGAGCTTCTGGAAGGGGAAAAGAACTAAACCAACTGGGGAGTCTCTATGTGGGCTCTTTTATCTAGGGGTATTAGGTTTTGAGAATAACATTTGGCCAGGACTTGGCAAATAGAAACACATTAATGAGTGTTATTGACAAAGGAGTGGAATGAATGCAGTCCCTCCAGCTCAGGGCAAAATTTCAGGGTGTTTCCTTTATGAACTTGCCCAAACCTAGGAAAACTGGGGTCCCCTGTCTAGCCTTGAAGGGGAGGAACCCTGCATCAATCCTCCTTCTCCAAATAGAAACTAACTGCTGTTAGGAAAAAAGGACAACCACTCCATCTAACTGCTTCCTGCTGGACCAGGCAATGATAGAAGGGGACAGTTAGGGTTTCTCCAGAGGGAGGACGATCCAGGGGTCCGTAATAGAATCAGGTCTTGGACTGGAATCATCTTTACTGTTTGTGGCCTGATGGCAGGGCCTCTGCAAGACACAAACTGGTTAGCATATTAAAAGGTAAGGGTAGAACAGTGAAAGGAGGGGATTAATTACAGTGTTATTGGTGTCAGATTGGAAATAACAAAATCAGTGACTTCAAGAGAAAATTACATTAACACTTTCCTTGCTAGTTTCTAAACAATAACTTTAAATTTTCCTTAGGCTCACAAGTGTAGGTGGACTGTAGTTGATTCTCTTCATGGTCTGCTTCTGTAGGAGGTGGTGGGTTCCAGAATTTTAAGCATGAATGATGTATTCAGGAATCTATTCTCATAACTTTAACAGCTGTAGAAGAAGACAAGATAACAGAAAAGGACCTTCTCAAGTTGGTGTTAGGGAAAGTGAATTAGACAGAAGAGTCACAGCCCTTGTTATCTGGACTGATTGAGCATATTATGCTCTTCCCACCTGTCCCTCAGTAGCCCACACTTCTGGTTTAATTTCTGTCTCTAATAAGGAAAAGCATAGTATAGGTTCCTGTCTCATATTCATATAAATGGTTGTTCTTGCTTTAGTTAGTATGTCCCTTCCCCAAAGTGGAGCACAACTTTCAGGCGTGATTAGGAAGGTGTGAGAGAACAGCCAATCACCCTAATTGCAGCTTAAAGGCTGAGAGAAAAATTTGGTAACCAGCTTTCCAGACAGCCCCTGTGTAGTTACAGATTGAGGGGGATAAAAGACCAGGGTTAGAGAGGAGTACAGAGGTTTCTCCAGTGTTGAGAAGAAATTCTGTGTCCTGGCCCTCCACTGTGAGGCAAACCCGGGACTTTTGAGGGGTGATGACACAAGCTGGAGCCATGAGAATTTGCCCTGGGCACCCACACTCCAGTTTGGGCATTGATAGGAGCACTGTCTCAGGAGGCCTTCACCTCTGAGGACAGGCTACCCTTCAGTGATTACCCTTGCACTCTGGACAGGGGCCCAGTGGCTTGCCTGACAGGCAATCCTGCCAGTGGTGCTGCTGGGGGCAGTCTTTCTTCCAGTCTGGCCACATTGGAAGCACTTGTTCTTAGCTCCTCTGGATTCCCTCTACCCCTGAATGGTGCCTGTTTCTTGGAGTGCCATTATGAGACCTGTCATCCTTTTTTTATCCCTTCTCTCTTTTTCCTTCTCTTCCTCCTGATCTCAATTATAAAAGACCATAGTGGACATTTTAAGATTTTCCAGGTTGTGATCTGGGCCTAGAGCCAATTTCTGGAGTTTTCTTCGAATGTCTGGGGCCACCTGAGTGATAAATTTACCTTTTAAAATAATCTGGCCCTCTAAAGAGTCAAGTGTTAACTGAGTGTGCTTTCTCACCATCTCCCTAAGCCACTCAAGAAAGGATGAGGAACTCTGATTTTGCTCCTGGTTAATAGTAGACAACTTAGAATAATTCATAGGGTTTTTCTTGGATTGATGTAAACCTTCCGGGATACATGTTAGAAAATGTTTAAGCCACCAGTCACCTTGTTTCTCAGGGTCGCATTCAGGATCCTCAAAGGGAATTGCCTGTCTTCCCGTGGGGTATCTGCTTCTTTCCTCAGGAGACATACTGTTACCAGTATTGGACATGAACCAGAAATCACCCCACTTTCTAGCCTCATCTAAGACTTCATTTTTTTTTCATTAAAAGTTAAAGTTTGATCTAGTAGTAGCATTACATCTCTCCAAGAGAGGTTTAAAGCTTTGTCCTAATCCCTGGAGAACATCTGTGAACTTATCAGGGTTCAAATTTTTAGCAAATTGTTTTCAAATCAACCTTAATTTGCTTTAAATCTGCCAGAGAAAATGGAGTGTATACTCACGCACTTCCCCTTTCACCATCCACAATGAGGGACAACAAGAAGGATATGTTGCCTTCTGGGGGTCCCAGTAGAACCAGAAAAAACTTTTGGGACAGCGTCCCTCCTGGGGTTTTCTGAATGCATGGAGGAAGGTGCAGGAGAGGTAAATGGCTGGTTTGAAATAGGTGGTGACAGTGTCTCTCTTGGGAATCCCTAACCACTTGCAGAAGTGACTACAACCAGGACAGCTGAATCTATCTGACAGGTCTTACACAGTTGGGGGTTATCCCTGAGGAAAAAGAAAGCTTGTACATAGGGCACTTCAGACCACTTTTCTTCTTGTTTACAAAAAGTACTTAACTGAAAAAATGGTGTCGTAATTTAGAGTACGCTCTGGGGGACCATTGTTCACCAGTGGAGAGTTAATATTGAGGCCAGGCCTGGGTGCAGAAGAAAACTATACATTCTGTTTTCAGTGTCTGGGGATCAAACATGTCCCAGTGCTCCAGAATACAGCCCAGTGGGATGTTGTCTTGGGGAGAGAATATGTTACCCATTTCTGGAAAAGAACAAACATCCAGCATCTTAATCAATTCCACCCAGTATTCTTGGGTTGTCAAAGTGTACTCTGACCAACCCAAGAAACCTTCCCCCCAAACAAAAGGAAGCGTCCTTCAAATGCTTGGGGAAGAAACAATGAGGAGAGTGGTACCCTCAGCCCCTGCACTGGTCTGGAATTAGCCACTCTTACCAGTGTAGCGATTAGTACCTGCTAATTCTCCTGTGCTTATAATGTGCTGGCAAAACAGCTCGAGAAATCTGGTATCAGGGAGCCTGGTCCCACCTGATGTAAGTTCTGTCACTTTCTGCACCTGCTCCAGAGTATTAATCAAAGTGGGGATGAACCCCACCCTGGAGAAAATGGCTGTGCAGTGTTTGCACATTTAATCTTTCATTATTACTATAAGTTTCTTCTAAATTCCCAGTAACAAAGGAAAATAGGCTTTTTATCATGAGCAGGTTTTAAATGCTATGCTTTCCACTCTCCTTTCTTCCCCCAAATGTTAGTAAGGTAACTATAATTAAACTCAGGGTTGGGAGACATTCTATAATTTTTGCATTATAATTAGTTACAATTAGCTGAAGTCTTAAAGAAACCTGGAAGTATTTTAAACTTTCCCATTTATACCAATAAACTAGAAGAACTCAAATACCCCAGGTTGTTTTCATTGCCTTTCTTTCTTTCTTTTTTCTTTTCTTTTCTTTCTTTTTTTTTTTTTTTAGGAGACTGAACTGTAGCTGAGGGTTTAGGGCCATTCTTGCCTTGGGGAGTTGCCCCTGGGCTTCCCTCCACATGCCTCTAGCTGCCCAGAGAAGCCTGGTAGGGGAATCTTTTTGCCCTTTGTTTGGAGCTGACTTGTAGTTAACATCGTTGAGCCTTTTTTTCTCAGACACACGAAAACACCAATTGAATGTAATTTTGCTTTGAAAGGCAATAAAAAGGACCCTATAATACACCTACAACATTTGAGGCACAATTAAAACATCCTAAAAATACCAGAATGAGCCCATACAAACTTAACTAGTATATGAAGCAATCCTTTACCAACATTCAAACCAAGCATATAAATTACAAGGAGACAGATAAGCAGGAGAGGTCTATACAGATTACAGAGATAAATCAGAAAAATTTTGGACCATGGAAGACCAGAGAAGGGAGGATAGAATTGGGAGAACAGGACTTTCTGAAGGCCTTCCTATGTCCTGGGGTCAGAACCATTTCTGGGGACCCCAGGGCCTCTGGGTGCTACCTCTTTGCTCAGCTCTCAACCAGAGAAATGGGGTGAATACAGAACAGTTTCAAAAGTCTTCTAATGTTCCCTTCAACTCCTTTCTGGAGCCAAGGGGAATTAGAAAGTTTGTTCCCCAACAGCCTCTCACCTGTGAACTGGAGGTCAGCACACTATGCACATTCACTGGCTGATGGGCATCAAAATTATTAGTTTCCATTATTATAACTACAGAGAAAAGAAGAATAGAGGTAGGTGGTCCCATTGCTTACCACAGATCTTCAATCCCAGACGAGCCCCCAAATATCATACCGGAATTTCACTCTTCGGTAGGTCTGTGGTCTCAGAGATTTGAAGAATGAACCCACGGACAACAGATCAGTGGTAAGATAGAATTTTTATTACAAGTTAGAAATGAATACAGAAGAAGTAAAAAGCACCAGAGCTTCTGGAAGGGGAAAGAAATAAAATAACTAGAGAATCTCTATGTGGGCTCTTTTATCTAGGGGTATTAGGTCTTGCGAATTACATTTGGCTGGGACTTGGTAAACAGAAACACGTTTTCAATGTTAATGAGTGTTATTGACAAAGGAATGAATGCAGTCCCTCCAGCTCAGGGCAAAAGGTCAGGGTGTTCCCGTCATGAACTTGCCCAACCCTTGGAAAACTGGGGTTCCCTGTCTAGCCTTGAATGGGGGAAACCCTATATCATAGCAACCCACTCTTGGAATAGCAAACCCACTTCTATGATAATGACCTTAATCCATTCATGAAGGAAAAGAAAATAGCATCTAGGCTCACTTGTGAACATTGATACTGTTAAGTTTTTGGATGGTGGCACACTATTAGATATAAAAATTCAATAATACATAAACAAATCTATATGTAATGATCAAGTTGGTTCACTCCAGGAAAAGTGGTTGTGTAAGAGTGGAAGATTAGAAGACAGGGCTTAGACCAACTGCAGGGGCCTGCAGAGTGGGTGCAGGTGTTCAAGTCTAATGAAGAGGGGTTGATAACCAACTCTCAGGCAGAAGCTGACTAGGTTAGTAGGCTAGGAGCCAGAAGCAGGGGACTGCAGAGTGGGTGCAGGTGTTCAATTCTAATGAAGAGAGGTTGATAATCACAGCCAAGAACAAGCATCAACTGGTTTGTCAGCTATCTTGGTCACCTTACATGAACTTTGGCTAATTACAGTATTGTTTACACTGACATTTAAAAATTTCTCTGCCCTTGAAATCACCATAACAGTTTGGAAAACATTATATGAAGTATGAAAATAGGAGGTGATCCAATTCTGGGAATTACTACCCAACGTCTTACTAAAACCCAACCCATTAGTTTTGAATATTGCTCCACTCAATTAGTGAAATTATACACAATAAAAATCCTCTTCCTTGGTGCAGCTGTTCTTTTCAAGCCAGCACATTGTTCTCCTCTCTCTTTTTTTTTATGTATACATTAATGCATTTATGGGGTACAATGTGCTGATTTCATATATAAATAGGAATGCTTACTTTGCACGGGTTAATATATACCTCATCTCGTTTACTTAATTATTGTGTTAAGACATTTATACTCTATACTTAATAGATCTGACATGTACCCTTGCAATATGCACCATAGGTGTGATCCTGCCATTCACCCTCCCTCCATCTGACCTCCACCCCAGCCCCTCCCATTGTCCCCTCTTCTCTCTTTCACCCTGGGCCATAGTTGTGATCTATTCTTCATATGAAAGTGTGAGTGTTTATAAATTGGTTTCACAATAGTACTGACTGCATATGCAGCCTTAAAAAAATGATGAAGACTATAACTCTTTCACATTTACATGGATGGAGTTGGAACATATCCTACGTGGTAAAGTATCTCAAGAATGGAAGAAAAAATATCTTCTCCCTCCCTTGAGAAAGCATAGTTCCCTTTCAATAAAAGCTGCTTGCTTGGCATACGTGGTACATCTTAAAATTCTTTTCTCTGATAATCACCAAGAACTTGAAAATATCTCCACTCTGAGGCTAGTGACAGTTGCACATCAAAAAATGTGAAATTATAGTTCACTGAATTTAACAAGTTGTAAAGGAAAAATATCAGTATAAACATCTTTATAGTAGCAGAAAAGGTGTTCAAAAATTCAACATTAATTTTTGTTAAGAATTCTTGAAGCTACAAGAAGTAGTCAATATACATTAAAGTTCACTGAAGCTTTTTTCTCAGAGACTGCTAGACATAATTTCCAAAAAGGTAGATGATAGTTTAACTGACATTTCCCCTGTTACATAACACAATTGCCAATTTTTATAATGGTAGAAATATTTATTAAAAGGGAAAGATGTTCTGGTTGGTCTGGGTGTCCATTTTATCTAGGATAATGGTAGCTATATACATCAGAATCCGTATATGGGACCATAAGGAAAGCAAATAAATCCACTAATTATTATCCGTAAATATGAACGTAAATGCCAAATTCCATGACAGTGAATTCTGGAACTTAACAATACAAGAATGACAGGATAGAAGGTAGAGTTTAAGAAAAACGCACAGGAAAAAAGGAGGAGAAAAAATAAAATCCCATTTAACCATGAAAATATCATAAAATGCTCTGAGATTGTTTAGATGAGGATGTCCAACCTTTTCTTTTTTTCTTTTTAATCTGCTGCATACTGGAAGAAGAAGAGTTCCTTTGGGCCACACAATCAGCATGTGGCCCTGGGGTGCAGGTTGGCACACGGTGGACAACCCAAGTTTGAATCATTGCCATAGCTACAGGGGAAAGTGATGGGAAAATTGAGAGATCTGAAGTGGTAGTCTCAGAAAGGGAATTTTTTCTGGTAGAGTACGTAAATTGAAAGGAAAAACACTGTTGGAGATATGATGGTGAAGAAGAAGGAAGGGAATGGAAAACAAGAATCATACAGGAACAGAAGACAATACCAAAACACACCAAATTCTACCCCCACCACCAAAGGGAAACAACATCTTCCTCTGTTGTCAGAAGCATGTACTCCTAAAGCAGGAATGTTGCAAACCACTGCAAATTCTCACTTTGTCCAGGAACTGTAAAGAAAAGAAACTACAATCATATAAAGAAGCTGTCAGAGAAACAAATGAGAATTGTAAACATTTCAGTTGCTCAATATCCCCACTCTGCAATTAGTTGAATGAACATCTACATAACAATATATTTAGCTGCACAAAAGAATGGTAACAATCTGAATGGACTTATATGGAGAAATGTCTAAGATATTTTGTTAAGTTAAAACTGCAAAATATATGGAATATATATAATATTCTAATTTTTGTGTAAGAGACAAGAAGATATAAGAATATAAACATATATCTGCTAATTTTTGCCAAAAGAAACAAGGGATAAGCCAGAAACTAGTCATTTACTTTTTTACCTAGAGGTGGAAGGGAACAGAGTGGAAAGGATGAAGGAAATGATATTTTTCTGGCAATAGCCTTTGGTGTTGTCAAGGTTCAGAATAGATGCCCTCTGGCATGGTGAATGTTTTTGAACTGAAGGAGACAAGTGGGTGTCCCAAGCAAAAAAAAATCTCTCTGACCTTCTTCCTGCCTCCTATCTGCCTGCAAACAAGCCTTAAAACCTAGAAAGTTCACTCTCTGATCGCTCCTAAAAGTAGGTCATATGACCCTCATGTGACAAATGTTCTTCCTGTCCCATTCCTGGAAGAAAGAAATTACACACAGAGAAATCAAAAAGAATCTGAACAAATAGGCCTTGCTAAGTCCCCCCCAGCTTATTACCATTAGCTTATATACCCTCTTTAGTGAATTATGCTTCTTCATGAAGTAGAATGTCAATTTTTCATTAAACTTAAGCATCAAAATATATATTTTTCCTGAGTCTTTCCTCAGGCTTCACACGTCACATAAAACTTTGATTAGTAAATTTGTTATGCTTTCCTCTTTTGAATCTGTTTTATGGTTGTATGGCTGTAAATGTGACCCCAATGATGGGTGAGAAAAGCTATTAATTTTTCTTCCCTACAGCATAGCTTTGAGTTTTAGAAATATTATTGTTTTAAATATCCCCCAAATAAAGTAGTCTCAACAGGACAGAGAAATGCCTAAATCCGTATACAGATAAAATTAATCAATGGAAATGAATTAGCAAAAAGTCAAAGTAGCTAAGAAAATAGCATCAGTAATAACTTTTGAGCATAGTACTTGGATACTTCACCCTCAGTTCAAAGACAAAAATAACTGCAAAGAAATCTCAAACTTCTCTTAATTAGTACATATTATCTTGTTGGTAGTAATACAGATGTAAAAATTTGAAATTGATTAGTGTGTTCCCTGAAATTGAGAACATTAATGCATATATTTATGTGTTCAGAAGTCAGACATGTTATTATTACAGGAAGAATACAGACTGGGAAAGGTAAGAAAGAAAACTGTGATATTGGATTATAAGAGAGGCATCAGAGTAGGCAGAGGGGTAAGCACCTGTAGTCCCACCTATTGGGGAGGTTGAGTAGGGAGGATTGCTTGAGCCCAGGAGTTTGAAGCTGCAGTGAGCTGTGATTGTGCTATTACACTCTAGCCAGGGCAATGGAGTGGGATTCTTGAGTCAAAAAAAAAAAAAAAAAGTTAGTATAAAATAATAATTTCAGAGTAAAAACCCTCTATTTTCTAACTCTGACCTTTGGACCTAGAAAAAAATGACAACTCAAAGTGAATTAGCACGTTGAATTTCAGATATTTTTCTGTGTGAAATTCCAAATGACCACACTGCAAGGTATCAGAGTTCTCTGAGAAAGCATCTGATTTCAGAGTTGTAACAGGGAAAGCACAAAATGCACCTATGCTACATTGTGGGGGGGAAAAAAGGGATTATTTAAAGATAGGCATTCCTCAAAATCAAATAGAAACCAAACTGATGGACATCCATTTGCCAAAAGTGGTAAAATTTGAGCATAAAATCTAATGAACATAAAATTTCAAAAGTCTATAGTGGTACTATTGATATCAAACAAAAAAGGCCTCCATTACAGAGGGCATACCAACTAATTAAAACAGAAAGAAAAATAGAATCTAAAATGCAAAGTATAACCATTAAGCCACCTGTCAACAGGACTACGTTTCATTTGGGAGCTCTAGGGCAGTAGTTCTCAACCTTCATAATGCCGTGATCCTTTAATACAGTCCCTCATGTTGTGGCGACCCCCAACCATTTATGTATTAAAGGGTCACGGCATTTGGAAGGTTGAGAACCACTGCTCTAGAGGAAAATCTGTACCCTTACCTTGTGCAGGTTCTAGTGACCACCTGCATTCCTTGGCTTCTGACCACTTCAAATCTCTCTCTAACTCTGACACTTCTGCCTTCCTCTTATAAGAACCTTTATGATTGCATTGGGCTTATCCAGATGATTCAGAATAATTGCCTTTTCTCAAGATATTCAAATTAATCAAATATGCAAAGTCCTTTTTGCCAAATAAGTTAACATATTCACAGGTTCAGACAATTAACCTAGGCATCTTTCATAAGCTTTTATTCTGCCTCCTGCAAAACAGGAAACTAGATTATAATGTTTTTGCCACTTGTCTGTAGGTCTGAAATTTTTTCAAATAAAACTTGTATTAAAAATAATAAGAGTATTATAATATGAAGAAACTGGTAACAGTGTAAGCCACTAATTCTATGTTATAATTATTATGATAGTGATACAGGGTTACCCTATTCAGGGCTGAACAGGGAACCCCAGTTGTCCTAGACTTGGGCAAGTTCATGAAGGAAACACCTTGAGCTTTTGCCCTGAGCTGGAGGACTACATTCATTCCTTTGTCAATAACACTCAAAAATGATGAAAAAGTGTTTCCCTCTGCCATGTCCTGGCCAAGTGTAATTGTCAAGACCTAATACCTGGGGGCAGTGCCTGTGGCTCAATGAGTAGGGTGCTGGCCCCATAAGCTGATAGGCAGCGGGTTCAAACCTAGCCCCGGCCAAAAACTACAAAAAAAAAAAAAAAGACCTAATACCCGTAGATAAAGAGCCCACCCAGAGACTCCCAAATTAGTTCTTCCCCCCTGCCAGAAGCTCTGGTACTTTTTACTTCTTCTGTATTCCTGTAATACAATCTTGTCTTGCCACTGATCTGTGGTCTTGGGTTCATTCCTTGAATCCCAGAGACCAAGGACTTCTGAAGAGCAAAATTCCGGTAACAATAGCATTGAAATGTTGAGAGGAAATAAAAATGTCTGAGTGAACAACTTGCATCTGAAGATTATATACTTAATTTGTAGGGCTAAAAATGTTTTAAATTTATACACATATGTCACAAGTCACTTCTGACACCACTTTTCAAGGCCCAGGACTGGCCAGGTCTCTGGCCCAGCTTAACTAGGTTCTGGACACAGACCACTAAGATACCTTGCTCAGGTACAGTTTCTCTTAGGTGCCTGAGGGCTATCTACTTTAGCTGGAGAGAGAGAGAGAGAGAAAGAGTGAGTCTTAGAGAGAGTAAAGCAGTCTTCTTAGAAAGATAGATCTTAGTCTTTAGCAGAGCTTGGTAATCTTTAGCAGAGAGAGCTGTGCTGGCGTTCTGCAGGCAGAGGAGAAGACAGAGCTGGAGTAAGCGGGTCTGTGATAGAATGCTCATGCTCCTTGATTGCCTTCTCTTTCAGCCTAATATAAGGCTAATCTCGTGCCTCTCAGCACCACAGGTATAGAGACTGCCAATTCACCACTGCTCTCATCTCACGAGTTCTCATGCTTGTTAGAAGAGCCAAATCCCTCTCCATGCCCTTTCCACAAGTGTTCCATTATTGAGCTATACAGGTATTCCTTATAACTCTCACTCCTCCTAACCATAGGCTATATGGGCTGCAACACACACACATAGGCATACATTTTTCCTAATGATTAATATAAAAAATAATCTGCTTTGGCCAGATGCAGTGGTTCACACCCATAATCCTACAACTCTGGAAAGCAGAGGCAGGAGGATCTCAGGAGTTTGAGACTAGCCTGAAGAAGACCGAGACGCTATCTCTACTAAAAATAGAAAATTTAGTCAGGCATTGTGGCAAGTGCCAGTAGACCTAGTTATTGGAGAGGCTGAGGTAGGAAGATACCTGAACCCAAGAGATTGAAGTTGCTGTAAGTAACTCTACCCAGGGCAATAGAGTGAGACTCTGTCTTAATAATAATAATAATAATAATTAATAATAATAATGATAATAACAACAAAATAATAATATGTTTCTATTGAATAATTTATCTTTCCTGATTTTGCAGTTATATTTACAAAATCCTTTCATAATTCAGGTTATATAACAATTATATCATATAGTTTTTTTCTAGTACTTTTAATCTTTTACATACAATTACCATATGATTCTAACATCTTTCTACTTCTGAATAGTTAACCACTGGTCCTAAACATGATTTTGCAAGTAATCTATATTTTCTGATGAAATTGGAAATACCACTTTTATCAAACATTGATAGCTTAATACTATTTTAAAATGATAGTCTCATCTTTTTCTTTCAAATACCGACTTGGTATGGTCAGTGTTCATTTTTTGTTAAGCAATTAGGTTTTTGAGATGACTGTGTACTTAATGGTGACACAGTACTTAAAATCATAGTGCATTTGTAAAATATGTAAATAAGATCTGTGTCAATCTCTGGTATTTAATACTAGGATTAAAAATGCTTTTTTTTTTTCAGTTTTTGCCCAGGGCTGGGTTTGAACGCGCCACCTGCAGCATACGGGGCCGCCGCCCTACTCCTTTGAGCCATAGGCACCACACTAAGAACCCACAGAGAACTCAAACTTATTACTAAGAAAAAAACAAGTGATCCCATTTCATTGTGGTCAAGAGACATGAACAGAAGCTTCTCTGAAGAAGACAGGCACATGGTCTACAGACACATGAAAAAACGCTCATCATCTTTAATCATCAGAGAAATGCAAACCAAAACCACTCTGAGATATCATCTAACTCCAGTAAGAGTAGCCAACATTACAAAATCTCAAAATTACAGATGTTGGCGTGGATGTTGAGAAAAGGGAATACTTCTGCACTGCTGGTGGGAATGAAAGCTAATACATACCTTTTGGAAATAAATATAGAGCATACTCAGGGATCTAAAGCTAGACCTGCAATTCAATCCTGCAGGTCTTATCTTTTTCTAGGTGTATATCCAAAGGACCAAAAATCATTTGGTAATAAAGATATTTGCACCAGATTGTTCATTGCAGCTCAATTCCTAATTGCCAAGTCATGGAAGAAGCCCAAGTGCCCATCGACCCACGAATGGATTAATAAATTGTGGTATATGTATACCATGGAATACTATGCAGCATTTAAAAAAATGGAGACTTTACCTCTTTTATGTTTACATGGATGGAGCTGGAAAATATTCTTCTTAGTAAAGTATCTCAGGAATGGAAAAAAATATATCCAATGTACTCAGTACTACTATGAAACCAATTTATAATCACTCACACTTGCATATGAAAAATGAAACACAACTATAGCCTAGGATGAAGAAGGGAAGGGGAGGGAGAGGGGAAGGGAGGGGGGTGGGTAGACCAAGGGAGGGTTAGTAGGGGGACCACACCTATGGAGCATATTGCAAATATAAGTTGGATCTATCAGGTGTAGAACACAAATATCTTAATGCTGTAATTGGGTAAATGAGGTGAAGGCTATATTGATTAGTAGGATGTAAGCACTCCAATTTGTACAAATAATCAACACATTGAATCCCATAATGGCATAAACGTATTCATGATCTACGTACAAATGACTTAATAAAAAAAAAGAAAAGAGAAAGGAAGATTGCTGAAATTGAAAAAAATAATAAAAATAATAAATAAAATGATAATAAAAAAAGAAAGAGGCATCTCAACTGAGCTAATGAGGAAAGGAATCTGCCTGATCAATGGAGAAATGCCAGAAGCCTTCCAGAGGCATCAAGAAATGACGCGCAGTGGCCAATTTTGTGAGACTCATAAAGAGAAAGAGAAATGTGTGACTGAAAGATGAGAGGGCAGCTGTCCGGGACCGGGGGTGAGCTGTGTGGGCGGTAGGGTTGAGGGGAAGCCACACAGAAGAGGACACAGTGGGGCACACCATGGAGCATTTCGACCATATGACACAGTGTCAGGAGACACGGCCGCTCCTGGGAGGGCTTGGGATCCATGGCCAAGTTCTCCACCAAGAACATTTCAACCCCAGGCACAGAGAGCAGCAAGCTCCCTTCAGGCAGAGAGGAAGGAAGGAAAAGGACAGATCCCCAAAAGATGCTAACCTCACCTGAGGGATGCATTATGCAAGCTGGTTCCACAGTTTGCACGGCTGTCCTCGGAAACTGGGGCAGCTCTTTGATCATCGTGGGTACCTGCCCAGGACACACTGGCGTGGAGACCCCCAGTGCTGCCACAGAACCCTCCTCACTTCTCTCTTTATTATTCTCTATCCTTAGAGCCTCACATGCTCTTGAGTACCTACTATGGGATTCACATGGGTTACTTAATTCCACCCTCGTAACAATCCTATAAGACGGAGATTTTCAACCGGTGGGCTGCAAAATCTTAAGTGGGCTGCAAAATTCTTTTAAGGGAATTAGATTATTTTCAAGAGAAGTGCAAAGCACAGTAAGTGTATCCTTTTTGTTTTAAAATCATTGTCATTTAAGTGTGCCACAAAAGTTTAACTACAGGCTCAAATGTGCTGTGAGATAAAAAAGGTTGAAAGACACTGCTGTAAGACGTTACTTGTATTCCCATCTCATAGATGGGAAAATGAAAACTCAGACGTGCCATTGAGAGGTACTGGCATGGGGGTCGAATGCAAGCTTCTTGGCTTCAAACGTGATGCTCAGACTCAAGACGGTGAACCCTACCCTGGACTCGGGCCTTCCTCCCCAGTGGTGGCTGTGATGGACGGACGTTGAACTTTTCTTTCTAAGAGCCCAGTCTTTGCTGAACAAAGCAGGAGAGAAAAATTTGGGTACTGCACCTGGCGCCCGTATCATGTGATGCTGTGAGCAAGCAGAGCTCATTCCGCTGTGTTAATATCATCTGTACACCTGGCCGATGGCCCCCCAGACCGTGAGCTCTTATCACCTTTGTGTCTACAGCACTGAGCACAGCGCCCGAAAGACAGGCTCAACCAAGAGTTTGTCAAGTGGAGGAATAAGGGACAAATGGAGACTCACTGGAGCAGCACTCCCCATGCCAAACTCCTGAGTGACATTCCCACTGTGGGGGTGCACTGCCTGTCTGCCGCCTTCACAGGGCACGAAGGCTCTGAGCAGCAGCCACACTTGCAAATCTCTGTATTCAGCTGGCGCAGGGACACATCTGCTTTCTGCAATCGAGCTGATCTCATACTAGGTGACTAACTCGTCCTTCCCCAAGTGTCACATCTGGCCCTTTGCCTCACAGATCTCACCTCTCAGAGATGCCTGAGGAGGAACACGAGGAGAGTGCCGGGAGTTTTCCCTCCCGGAGAAAGTAGTAACGCCTTGTGTGGCTTAAACCGTCTGAACACAGAAGGAAGCAGGCGAGACCAGTCATGCTCCCTCCTCCCTCTCGCACCTGCTAAAGGTGTTGTCAGTCTCTGTGAAGCTCTAGGGAAACCTCTCCGAGGCGGCCTCCCAGAGCAGCGCCTCTCTCTTCTCCTGGCCATGTGTACATCTCCTGTACAGCCCGTATCACCCTGTCCCCATTCATTCAATGTGTACTTAACCAGTGTCCACCAGATGCTTGGTGACTGGGGTAGACTGCCAGGCAGAGACAAATACAGCCCTGCCCTCGAGGCTCACAGTGCCATAAGGATGGAAATATTTAGTTTTCTCGTCACTGTCCAACGCTATAATGGCTACTAAAATTTAAAAAGTTTCTGCATAATTATAATTTTTTAAAATTTAACTGTAACTGGCTTGGCCCCCCGTCGCTGGTGGTTAGGGCACCAGCCACATACACTGAGGCTGGCAGGTTTGAGCTCGGCCTGGACCACATAAACAACAATGACAACTGCAACAAAAAATGGCCAGGTGTTGTGGTGGGCACCTGTAGTCCCAGCTACTTGTGAGGGTGAGGCAAGAGAACAGCTTAAGCCCAATGGTTTGAGGTTGCTATAAGCTGTGATGCCACGGCACTCTACCAAGGGTGACATAGTGAGACTCTGTCTCAAAAAAAATTAACTTCAACCACCTTTGGCTGGTGGCTACCATATCAGATAGTAAAGGCAATCGCATTGCAGAATAATCACCGTGCACACCTCATATTTCTTGACATAGCTTCTCTCAAATGCCTGGTTTCCTCTTCACCCCCAGGCTCATTTTACTTTTTTATTTATTTATTTTGAGACAAAGTCTCACTATGTCGCCCTTAGTAGCTGTGGCATCACAGCTCACAGCAACCTCAAACCCTTGGGCTTAAGCAATTCTCTTGCCTCAGCCTCCCAAGTAGCTAGGACTACAGGCGCCTGCCATAATGCCTGGCTATTTTTTGTAGCAGTTGTTGTTGTTTAGCTGGCCTACGCTGGGTTTGAACCCACCAGCCTCAGTGTATGTGGCTGGTGCTGTAACCATTGTGCTATGGGTGCCAAGCCTCCCAGGCTCGTTTTAAAAGGCAAGGGTTGTCACAGCTATTCCTGTATCTTCCGAGCCAGTGGGGCCCTGCACAGAGAAGGGTGTAAATCAGTGATCTTCAATTTTTAAAAGATCATCAATTAGATTATTTTCAAAAGAAATTCAAAGCACAGTAAGTATATTATTTTTTCTTCTCTCTCTCTTTTTTTTTGGATAACCATCACTTTAAGGGTGCCGTAGAAGTTAAACTATAGGTTCAGGTGTGCTGTGAGATTAAAAAAAGGGTGAAAAGCACTGGTGTCAATCACTGTTTGTCAAAGAAATGAACGAGTAAGTGAACAAATGCTTATGTACAACAGAGGACCTATAAAAGCTCTTGCCTCCTGATCAAAGTGGGGTTGGGAAAGAGAGTGAGAGAAGCTGAAAAACAGAATAAGGAAATTGTAGTGATGGGTTTCTTCCTAGCCCCTCCCCCCCAAGATGTGCGTGTAGAGCATTTTTTTCCTAGTGCATTATCCCCAGTTCTCCAATCACTATCATCATCTCGGGAAGCGGAAACAAGTCACAGAGTGAACGGTGCAACCCAAAAGCATGCAAACTTGAGCACTTTGGGTCCTCAGTGGTGTCAGAGGCAGGGGAGAGGAAGGCGTTAACATACACAAAAGAAAACACTCATTGGTTCCACGGTTGGGCAAAACCAGCACTCTGTGGACTGGGGGTGGGGTAAAGGTTTTCCAGCTGCAGTTCTCAGAAGAGAAAGTGAGAGTTCTCATGCAGGCACCCTGTTTCCTGGTCTGTGGTTCACTCGAGAAAGAGCTACCAAGCACAGCAGACTGTTTTGAGAGTGAGAGAAGCAAGGAACAACGGTGGGCAGCCGTCAGAGTCAGCAGCTGCACAGAGCAGGGCCTCACAGTCGGAGTGGGCTGGGAGGGTGGGAAGGAGGACGGCTAAAGTTGGAAAACCCCTCCCATCACCCCACGCACTCTCTGCTGTCCTGAGGGTTCACAGGGCAAACGCCAAGTGTGCATTGCGCACCTCCAGCTCTGCCCCTGTGCAGCAATCTCACAGCCCATCACGGTCCCAGCCCCCATCACCACATACAGAATACCCGGGCGTGGGCCCTGAATGTAACGGCACAACTCATACTCACGGGAGCATTCAAGAAGAAAGAAACACTGGCGGTGGTTAGCCATCAACTGGCATGTTGTAATTATACCTATAGAATCCATACCCTCGGAATTTCGAGGAACTATAGGTTCCGAGATTACTTAGTAATGCTGGCAGTGAAGATGACGTACATCGTGTGATGTTTATTGTCGAACATCTAAATGTTTCAAACAGCGGAGCAAAGCATGAATTTGAAATGCCAAATAGCCTATTCAAAGGAACTTTTTCAACAGGTCAGATCGTGTCTCCTGTCTTAAAACATCTCCAAGGCTGCACTGACACCAAAACCTCTATTTTGCCAGAATCCTGGTACATGGCAAAACATTCTGCAGGACATCAAAGTCTAAAGTAGCTTCCTTTACAATTCATTTCACCTTCTCTTGCCACCTCACTCAAGAACGTAACCGCCTCCACCTTCTGGCCTCACCCTGCCTTAACTCTCACTCCTACTCCTTAAACACCCTAATTTCCAGTACTGTTTGAGGTTCTCTGAATTTCTGCATCTGTCAGAGGCTCTGTGCCACCGTCACACAGTTCCCCGGGGCCACCAGCAATGCTTCTCTTTCAGACAGCTGTTTCTTCCTCCCCAAGGGCTGAGAATGGCCCATGGCTCCCATGGCAGTTTGTCCTGAACCTTCCTGGGTTAGCTTGGCTCAGCTTTACAGCCAGTCATTTGGGACCAACTGATATTTAATCAGCTTAATTGCCTGTGAGTTCTCTGAAAGATGATTTCATCTGTACAGCCTCATTTCCCAGCACACAGTGGGTGCAAAGTAAATGCCTCGTTAACTGAATTATAGGAAAAATAATTATCTCAAAAGGCTAAAACATATATATGTGGACATACATATATATATCCACATATATGACACAGCTTTCCTCTGGGCTCTCAGATAAAACTGTCCCTCAAGAAGCAGCAGCATTTGTGAGCCACCTACTGCCGGATGGACCACACACAAGTTATTTCGCCTGTATGTAACTCAGTTTCGTTATCTCCTATGTGTACAATGCCTGGAAGAAGATACGGCTTACCAAGGCTCATAAATATTGGCATTATTAATTTGTTTGTCTGTCTGAGACAGGATCAACTACAATGCATTAGCACCATCCTTATTCTCACCTCAAACTCCTGGGCTCAGGTGATCCTCCTGCCTCAGCCTCCCAAGTAGCTGGGACTACAGGCACCCGCCACCACGCCTGGCTAAGTTTGCTATTTTTAATAGAAATGGAGGCTCTCTCTTGCTCAGGCTGATCTGCAACTCCTGAGCTCACTTGATCCTCCCCCATTGGCCTCCCAGACAATACTGGCAGTTTTGACCTGGTAGGGACGTTGTCACTTCACTCGTCATTTCCCTCATTATTTGTTTTCTTCCCTAAACAGTGTGCGTCTTGTCTTATTGATCATTCTATCCCCAGAACAAGGCACACAGGGACCCACCTCCAGGCAAACAGTGTTGGCTCACAGCAGTCACACAGTAAGTGTTTGAGGAAGAAAGCGTTAAGTGCAGTTTATTGATGATGTTTGAGGCACATGTTACATCTTTTCTGCAAATCTTAATACGATACAGTTCCTCCTGTCCAGAACATTCTTCCCTCTCCTCTTGGCCTGACTAACCTCAGGTTTCACATTAGAAAGCGCTGCCAGCGGAAGGCCATTTCTCTACTGTGCTCCTCCCAGCGGGTTCTGCATTCACCGAGGGTGCGCCCACATCCCATCCTGGTCCACTGTGACGTCTGGCCCTGTCCTCAGTCTTTCCAGAAGACTACGAGCCGGCAGCACCCAACACCATGCCTGGCACTCACGGGTGCTGCATAAACTCTGCAGCCAGCTGTTTCTCTTTCACCACACCCAAGGGATGCGCGAAGTCAACGGTGGGGTGTCAGGCTAGACGTCTTATTTGAACTCCAAGAACTCAGCACACATATTCTCTCTGCTGAGCGGGAGATGCGAGAGAGAATCAAGAAAAGAGCTAAAGGTGGGAAAACCTACTGGAGCTCTTCTATGACCGAAGACGAAAGACCCAACTTGGAGACAGAAATCAGCAACTTGGTGGCCTTGTCACCCAGATGGCAGGTGCACCGCGTGAGAGACTTCTGCAGAGAAGTCACAGAGTGACAGACGCAGCGGTCCTGCAGGCCAGAAGTGGAGCCTCTTGAATGTGGCTGGTTTAAGCAACAGAATGAAAATTAATATGTGTGTTCCAGCATCAGTGAGAAGCAACCTGGGATGTTGGATTAGGGGCAAGAGAGCACTCTTCTGAGCAAAGCAGGAAGCTCCATACGTAGCTGGGTCTAACAAGGAAAGAAAAGAAACTAAGGTGCACCAGGCACTGGCTCCATGCCAGCCCATTCATTACCTGAGCCTTCAAAGCACGATTGCTATTTCCACATTACGGGGTCAAAACCGAGGCTCACAAGCTAGTAAGACTCGCCTGGAGTCACTAAGAGGCGGAGTGAGTGTCTGAACTCACAGAGCCCGTCTCCAAAGCTTGCTCTGCTCATTTCTTCCTCCCCATGCTGCCTCCAAAGTTACCGCAACTCTAAAGGAGAAATCTTGAATTCTTTCTGTAACTGGGCCTCCAATGAATACGTCCTCTGATTTCATGCCCTATGTTACCGTCAGGGAGATGGTACCATCAGATCATCAAGGAGCTTCCCCTTCCATAGTGAAGGACCACACAAAACACAGACAGAGTGAGAAGCCGGGGGTGGTGTGCTCTGAAGAGGACACGCAATGCATTTGACAGGGGACACCAGGGGCTTAATTAAGAATCGCCACGACTGCATGGGTATTAGTGGAAGAGAAGCATAGAAGTCTGACCAGCACTGCAGCTGACAACAACCACTGTCCCACAAGACAACAGAACAGGAATCCTTTAGTGGCTGCCCAGAGCCACGACACAGCATGAGCTCTCCACGACAGGGTACCCCGACAAGGAGCACAATGAGGGCACCCACGGCCACTTGAGGAGAGAGGGCGGACTGGGACAGGGGAGGGGAAGTTCAGACAGATGTTTAGGGGGCGGATCTAGCCTCGGGATCCCCATCTTGAAGCAGAGCCGGCCTCTTGCTTCCCCTCATTCGTTCATTCACACCCTGCACACCACTGGGTGCCCGGCGCTGTGAGGGGCTGGAGACATAGCCACGAGCTGCATCCTCACGGAGCTTCTGATGGAGTGAGGGAGGCAGAGATCACTGAAATAATCAGGCGTGACCATGACAAGCTGAGGGCAGTGCTGCCAGGGAGAAACGCGGCTGTACGTGTGCAAACACAAAAGGGCACTGGCCTGTGCTGCGGTCAGGGAGGTTTCCATGGGGAGTCACTGCCTTCGCGAGGAGGAACAGAGGTCACTGCTCACCTGTGGGCTGGCAGGGAGGGGCGCCCAGGCAGAGGCGAGAGCATTGACAGATGGGTCGGGTGCCATCTACCTGGTTCTGAAGCCAATCCTGACCACACGGGGAATTCCCCAGCCTCCCCTGCAGGCTGGTATCGACGTGGCTGGACTGCCGTATCTCTGACATGTAACAGGCAACCACCTGCCATTCCTTGGCCCTGTGCCCTTGCCTGTGCCATCACCACCTCCTGCCATCCGTGCCTTTTTCTGTACTCATTCTGGCTCATTTTATCAGATCCAGCCTAGTCATCACCTCCTCCAAGAAGCCCTCAATCAACTCCATCCCCCAAGCTGGCTTCGCGCCCTTGTTTATGGCTCCTGCGTGTCTCGACCATGACACGAGGTATTGCAATTATTTGTCTAAACAGTTCCTGGCACACAGCAGTCACTCGGTGAGCCTTGTTAACACAATCCGTAAAGCACCGTATAAAAACAAACAGGAAATACAAGGACCCTATTAGAAAAAATGGGAGACGAATTAAAACAACAGCTAATTATTTATCAAATGTCTACCACATGCCAGGTAATATGCCCCGGGCTACTCCACACATCACTTCACCTGCTCCTTGCGCCAACCCCGTGAGGTCTGACAACCTGCACGTTGTAACCACAGGCTACGTAATTTTGTCTGGGGTTACGTGGCTGAAAGCTCCTGGCCACCTGCCGCGCCGCAGTAGAAACGCACTCAGGCACGTCCCAGGGAAAGACACACAACAGGCAGAGACCTGAGAGGTGCCCACCCTCGCTCACAGACGAAGATGAGAAAAACAGGGCCAGCAAGAGCAGGACAAAGACGGGCAGTCGCCGAGTTGGGGAGCAGCAGGTGCCTTCCCAGGCGGCCCAGACATCCATCACAGAGGAACAGTTAAGTCCCTGCGCACCGTAATGTCCCACACGGCTAAAAAGAGGGAAGCGGATCTAGGTGGCCTGATTCAGAGTTCCAAGATAAATTTCAAGTTTAAAAAGCAAGTTGCAGAACAAAGTATCCTCACCACCGAACTTTTAAAAAGCTTATGTTTCGCATACTGTCTGAATTTTTTACGACTCACACATATAACTTTTGTAATTTAAAAAAAAATACAAAGAATTGAAGAAAGAGAAAAAAGAAAAGAACCATTTCAAGATTTAGATAGACCACAGTGACACATTTAACACATTTTTTCCTCCTCTCTTGAAACCACTCAAAAAGAATAGTAAAGGGTTAAAAGAAAGCTATAAATGTAAGAAAAGGAGAGAAAGCAGAGCCCACAGTGGGCAGGTGTGTCCACACACTGCTGGGGAATGGGCAGCGGGCGGGCCAGGGTGACTGACCGGGCCAAGCAAAGGAAGCTTCCAGCAAAGTGTCAAGGAGAGGGGACAGGAAGGACAGTGACCAACCCCACAACCCCCACAGTGCAGGACTCGGGCCCTGGGGACTACGGCAAACGGTCCTGCCCTCACTAGAGGACTCAGGGTGAGGTCTCCAGAACCAAGTCAGAGGTGGCTCTGAAGATGTCCCTGCTGTGAGAAGGAGGCCTTGTGGGGTCAGGAGCTGGGCTGAGCAGGTGGGGTGGGGAGAGCAGAGCGGGGGCAGCAGGAAGCAGACAGGTACGTAAAGCCGACAAGGACACTCAGAGCTCAGGACCTGGGGCACCCTTGGCCTGGGGACACCAGAGTCAGGAGCTAGGAAATCAGAGTGAGGCCGAGCAGGAGGGTCGGACAAGAGCAGCTGAGTCCTTCCCCCGACCAGCTTCATGGACTTGGCAGCTGGAGCAGAGCCTGTGCTTGCTCTCCCCCCTACCATGGTTGACCCAAAACTCATGGTGCACCCATTAGACTCTGGACAAGGAGCTGCCAGAAATAAGCAAACATTCCCACACACAGGGGCTTCGCTGACACACAGCTCAGCCACAGGAGGGCTTAGCCACAGAGTGGCTGGACCCCGCCCAGGCGGCCACACCTCCCGAGGCTGCTTTCGTCTTGGGAGGCCACCTGTCCCAAAGCACAAATTCCTCTGCCCGCTGCCATCTCTACCGAAACCCCAGTGACCGGGAACACATCATCAAGTCACTCAAGCCACCCGCGGGCAGATTTATTAAATGCTGAGTATTCAGAAATATGCTTTTAGACCCTTCACTACCTGCCTTGTTTTTCCAACAAAAACAGACACGAAAGGAATAAAACAGAAGGTGCTTTGGCCGAAGTGCAGGAGAAAGTGCTGGAGCCTCAGCTGCCTACAGGACGCAGCAGAGAAATCCAGGCTGTGCCCGGGACACCTGATCTACCCAGACCTGCTCGCCTCACCCAGAGTCTTAAAGCGCTGACTGGTCATGCGTTACCTGGTGAACGGACAGTTTCTGAGTAAAACTGCCAGTCAACAAGATGTTAAGATGTTAGAGGTGCTAACTGATTCTAAATTATAAGCAGCTGAGAGATGAGGCGGGGAGAAAGAATAAAATAGGCTGAATTGGGGACAACTGGGAATTGAGACTGGGAGAAATGGGGCAGGGAGCAGCTGCCGTGTTAAGCCATTGCCCGGCCACTCCCTCCCCTGTGTTCCTTTCCACATGAACTTCTCCACTGCTGACCTAGACCCCAGCACCACATTGTGATATTTCTGCCAGTTCATCAATAATTTAGGGTCAGAAAAGCAGTAGGAAATCCTAAATCAAAATTTTAGGAGCAGTCCTCCTACAGATGACCGGCATCGGAGCAGCTCCCATGAGTATGACCCCGATGCACCCCCTGCACCCGGCCCCAGTCCACCACCGGAGCTGTCACCCCAAGTCTGTCCCCAAACCCATTTCCTCGCCACCGACATTTTGGGCTTTCCTCTTTTGCCACACCTCACCTCTTCCCTCTGTGTCTAAATCTTCTCCGACCTCAAAAGGCAGGAGCAGGCCAACCACGGAGAGCGAATGGGCACGTGGAGGGCGGCTCAGCTTTGCAGGCGATCAGAGAAACGCCAATGGACGTGACGTCGAGGCCCCTCCTGTTCCCCTCCCACTGACGTTGCTGGCAACACAACAGCCAAGCTAGGAAATTCCGCCTCACAGGTCACTGTTAAATATCTGTGCAGGCTTCTTTATGTGGTGGGGTGAGGGAGATCGTGACAAAATTACCAGTATAATCCAGCCTATGAGGATGAAGTCCAGTAAGTAATTCAGGGACAATGAAAGACAAGACCAGTGAAGTTTAGCCCCAGCCTGAATGTCTAACAGTAGGGGACTGAGTGGGTCAAACACTGGACAGGTTGGGTGTCCCTCATCTGAAATGCCAGATCAGAGTGTTTCAGAGTTCAGATTTTTTCACATTTTGGAATATCAGCATTATACTGACCTGTTGAGTATCCTTAAACCAAAAATCCAAAAGCTCCAGTAAGCATTTCCTTTCAGACTCATGTCAATGATCACAAAGTTTCAGATTGTGGACCCTTTTCAGCTTTCAGATTTGGGGGTACTCATCCTGTATATCCTCTTGAAAAAAAAAATAGTGTTACTACTAAAATTCAAATATGAAGAATTGCCCCAATAGGGAAATAGATGGAAACAGACATATGCTATATTGAGTAGGAAAATCAAAACATTTTCACACATACACATGAACATAGGGAGGAGCAGAACAGGCTTTTAACCTCTGTGTGATGAAGATCTCAAAGAAAGTCAGATGTCGTAGGATAAAGCAGTATAAGAAAGTCATTTTAAAAGGCCCAGGATTTAAAATAAAACAAAAAATGCTGGCTCCACCATGGTTCTATCTTGGGTACCACAGGCCATCACATCACAGGCCATTTTCCCCACTAACTTCCTAAAGCCTGTTTCCTAATCTGTAAATCAGGAATAAAAAGACAACCTACTCCATAGAGCCAACAGGACGAGCTGAGCTACCCAATGTGATATCCTTAGCCCAGCACCTGACTGCGCTGTAAGAACTTAATAATAATATCCATTGTCGGTGCCATTGCTGTTACTGTCATTCTTAACAGCAGCTCAGGTATCGGGAAGGCTTACATCAGCTTGTGCATAATAAACACAGTCATGAAGTAAGCGTCATGTAGACACGTGTCGTAACATTAGGAAAGTGCTCTATGCCTCTCAGAGCTGCCACCTGCCCTACCTTCAAAATCAACAAGGGAACTTCAGTCAACTTCAACACACACCAGTTGTTTCCAAGTCCACACCATGCAGATGAATCTGTCCAAACATATTTTCTAATCCAATGACAATTTTAAAGTTTCCTTGTTACCAGTTGGTGTTTCACCCGTCCAGGGACATAAGCCCATGTGCCTACACTTTCTGCTCCCCAATTCTCTTACATGCCTGTGGGTGGGATGAATAATGAGCCCCCTAAAGCTGCCCACATCCCAGATTGTGCAAATGTGTTACAGGCATGGCAAAGAGACTTTGTAGATGTGATTAAGTCAATGGTCTTAAGATGGGGAGGTTCTCCTGGATTGTGGATGGAGGGGACAATAGAATCACATGAGTCCTTGTAAGAGGAAGGTTAGGAGGTCAGAATAAGAGAAGGAGATGTGAGGGTGGAGGCAGAGGTCAGAGTGAGGAGGGGCCACCAGCCAAGGAGTGCAAGCAGCCTGGGAAAGACAAGGAAACAAAGTCTCCCACTAGGGACCCAAGAGGCAACACAGCCGTGCCAACATTTTAGATTTCTGACCAAAAGGGAATAAATTGATGTGGCTTAAAGCTGCCAGTTTTGTAGTAATTTGTTACGGCAGCAATAGGAAACTAATACCGTGGCCTTGCTCCACAAAGAACACTCGATTTCCTAGACAGGAGCGTGGGCCTGGGATCCTACCCCGTGGTTCCATGCCAACTCCACATCCTGTGACACGGAGACAAACTCCAGCAGCCTTCTGACTTCTTCAGGCACCAGTTTCCCAGTGTGGGAAATGGGGGCCGTCGAGGAAATTAAATGTTCAGCTTCTCAGCCAGCACCTAGAAGTCTCCCTGACACGTGGCAAGCAGTGGACAAACGAAAGCTGGTACTTTTCACTCTACTTGCTCTGTCCTTTTTCCTTTCCTTTTTTTTCACAAAAACAGCTTCATGGAGATTAATTTTACATACTATAAAATTCACCCATTTAAAGAGTATGATTCAGTGATTTTCAGTATATCGTGCGGAGTTGTGCCACCGTCAACATAATCTAATTCCAGAATATTTTCATTGCCTCCAAATGCAAACCCTGTTAGCAGTCACTCCCCATTTCCTTTTCCCCCCAACCCCTGGCAATCACTAATCTACCCACTGTCTCTGTTCACCTGTTCTGGATGTTTCCTATGAATGGAACCTTGTAACATTCTTCCACTGAACATCGTGCTTTTGAGGTTCATCCCTGTGGCCGCATGAATGAACTTCATTCTTTTTTATGACCGAATAACACTCCACTGTGTGGAGAGACTACATTTATTCACTCATCAGCTTATGGATGACTTTATTCTTTTTTTTTATCACCATTTCTTCTAACACTGAAATAAGCTTTGATAATTAAGGGAGTTCCCTCTATGATTCGTAGACGTGTGTGCGCGCGCGTGCGTGCACGTATCTTTTGATCTAAGACCTAAGGAAAACCACCAGGACCAGAGATCTCCCCCTGCACCCCTAAAGCTAAGTCAGCACTGTTGATACCACTGAAGATGCCTCAAGGGCAGGCCCAGGGGTGCTGGCCAAACACTGCCCATGGTTTCTAAGAAAGGTTTGTTGGCTTGAACCTGAATCCCTGAAGTGCCCCTTTTCCTTTATAAAACTAGTCACATTCAGCTTCACCAGACCCAGCATCACATCCTAACTCCTCCCCTCAGTTCTGTGTGTCTTAACCTCTCTGTGCCTCAATTTCTTGGTCAATAAACCAAGTTAGTCACAGGTAAGTTGCCATAGTGGAGAACCACTAGGGAATTAATCACATCTAGTGTGTCAAACACAAAGGACAAGGCTTTGTCCACTGTAGGAGCCCTATGAAGTTTGCTGCCATTGCTATCACAATCAGTAATGAGACTGGCTGTTTGAACAGGCCATGTAGGGGCTGGGAGTCATGGGATCTGCCTCAGCGGGGGAGAGAAATGGCTTTGCAGACATTGGTAAACTAATTTCTATGATTGTTTTGAAACCTTCTGCAGACACTGTACCCCCTAACTGCTTGCCCGTGGTGGGGTTCACTTCGACGCCCCAGCCCAGTCCCCTCAGCTAGCTGCTGTTGAACTCCCACATGGAAACAGCTCCTAAGCCTTTGCCAAGGTAATTGAGAAAGGAAAACAACATCTGAGCTGGCAGGGAAAGCAACAGGAAAGTGGTCAACATTCCATCAGCCCGCTCAGGAAACCAAGACCAAATCCAGGTTTCAGGAACCAAGTGGGGAATCGATGGATTTGCCAAGGGTCAAATGCTCCTGGTTGAGCCGTCGGCTTTTCCCTCACAGTCTGGCACTTTGTATGTGTCTGGCACAGTGGCCAAGTCGGATGGGGACTGTACCAACACCGCATGAAAGGGTTTTTAATTCATTCACCAGCACAATTTACTCTCACCTGCCACACTTTGAAAGACAGCACATAAAACCCCCTTAAGCTTTTGTTGTTGTTATTGATTTGGTAAAATAAGCTGCATTTGAAAAGCAAAAAGTCTGGTCAAAATGGGATGGCCTGGCAGTGTATTAACAAAAACAGCTGGGCCCCAGTCACCTATGTTAATAAGAGGCTGGCCCTGGACACGCTTCAGGGCCTCTCTGCAGCTTACCAGCAGTGTGGGGCCACTGCCTAGATGCTCAGAGCCGCCTCAAGCCACCTTACCCAGAGCCTCTTCTGGAGCAAGCCGGGCACCATGACAAGCAAGAGAGAATCTAAAAGGCATGAACTGGAGTCATGTTCAGGGCAAGAAGTGAGAAATTTCTAGAGCCCATTTTGAGGAAGTACCCAGGGAACTGTAACAAGCCCTGAAAGGTTATTCAGGACCTTTACTACTGTCTGCTTCGGTGGAGCTGACCTGTAAATTTTCCTTTTTCCTCCTCTTGCTTGGAAATCCAAGCTACACTGACCTCATCCAAAGAGTCAGGAGTATTTTCTCTGCCTCTGTTCTCTGCAACCATTTGGATAAGGGAGGGGCTACCGGCCTAGAATGTGTGGCTAGATGGACTGTTCTAGAACATTTAGACTTGCCTGTAAAACCATCAGGGCCTTATGGTCCTTCTTGCTTGCTTCTTCAGAAAAGAAGCAACTTATTCAAGCCCTTTGATAAAAATTCTGTATTCAGGTCCTCTGGTCAGTGTGTTTAGACCAGTTAATCTGCCTTCTTAGTCAATTCCTAGGAAATTCATCATTTTATTCAGGGGATCAAAGGGCACAGAGCTAGTCATAGTGCTCAGAAGGATTACGCCCTCCCACTGACGAGCCAGGGGCTGTCAGAGAAATGAATCCCATGTCCCCAGAAGCCCCTCCCTCCAGTCAGAACATATTTCTGTCACTCATCAGGACTAAGAAATTTCCTTTTACCACCTGGGAGCCAGCTGGGCAATGGGTGGACAGCTCTGGTGTCACATGGCCTGGCTTTCTCTTCCAGTCTCAACCTAGGCTCTTGAAGACTCAGTCTCCACCTTCATAAAATGGGTAGAACAACAATGACCTCTTAGGAAGGCTATGAAGACCACACAAAGTACAGTAGAACTTCATACCTGACGCCCTCCCTCTAACACGTACATATCAGTACGGTTAGGACTAGTTCCTGATGTTGACCTTCTTTAGTATGTTACGGTCCCTTTGGTGGTCAATTTACAGGGGTTCCACGGTACTTTATAAACACCAAGGCCTCATCTCAGGGAAGTACCTATACTCTAAAACAGTGTTTTTCAACCTTTCTTATCTCAAGCACACTTGAACCTATAACCAAACTTCCATGGCACACTTAAATTATGTTGATCAAAAGAAAGAGTTTTAAAAAAAGAATGCACGTCTCAGCACTTTGAATTTCTTTCAAAAATAATTTAATTAATACTCTTTAAAAGTTTTCAGGCACACCTAAGATCCTCTCACTGACACCAGTTGAAAATCACTGCTCTAAAACTTTCAGCTCTTCCCCAACACCACCCCAGCACACACAAGCCCCATCTGCACTTTCGTCTCCATCAGCGTGGAACTCATCAGTCTAGCCAAGACGTCCTGAAAGTGGGCTCCCTGGGCCAGCACAGGCATCTGGGAACTTGACAGAAATGCAGATTCCCAGGCACCCTCCGCACTTGCTGAATCACAGCCCGGGAATGACTCAGCAATCTGTGCTGTGACACATGCTCTGGGGGTGCAGCTCCTGGCTCTACGTCAGGGAGCCCCGAGCTTCTCAAAAGTCCAAGGCCTTTCCCACTCTTGTGCTTAGTTCTGGGGTGCTTTTAAAACATGGTTCTCTACTATGTCAGTAAAGGAGGAGAGAAAGATCATGTTGAAAGAGCAAGTAGGAAGAGATAAACCAACCTCCTAAAAGTGAAAGCTGTGATCATTTTAAAAGATCAGTGGAGAGAAAATGAACGGCAAATGGGGCATGGGGGGGAATGACTCGTTCAAAGGCAGGAATAATTCTGAAAACACTGAATCAGGCAGCCTCTGAGACGCACTGTCTGTGCAGCAGACAAGAGTCAAGATGCGAGAAAATGATTCTCAAATATTAAAGAACTGCAGGTGGGGGGCTACGGGATCGGGACCAGAGTGGATGCTCATGGCTTCATGGGCATTTGGAGGATGCCCAGAGTCTGCAGGTTGTTCCTGGGCTCAAGGAGAATTGACAGCTCCTAAGCAGGGATCTCCAGCAGGTTAAAGGCTCAGGTGAATCTGCAAAGATGCTTTGGCCTATTTAGACAAGTGAGCGCTAAGCAGTTCTTCCGGCAGAACCACAGGAGGGGTCGGACAACCTTTTCCATACAGGTGAAACCAGTGTCTTTTAGAAAACAAAAAGACACCAGGTATAAAGTACATCAGTGAAGAGAAGAAACTATGTCAGGGTCTGGATATTTTTGAGGGGCCAAATCACTGTCCTGTTCACCCGCTTAAATTCCAAGTAACACTAGATCTACTAACAGATGCATCTAAGAACCACCTCTGGCAACCAAACCCACCTGCAGGAGCGACTGTCTACACCCGTGGCTGCTAAAATGCAGCATTTAACATGCATAATCCACACCCTGCCCCCTGAGATCCCTATTCATTTGACAGGGGTGGGGCCCATTTTAACAAGCTCCCCAAGGGACGCCAAGGCAGATGGTCCTCAGACCCAAAGCCGTTAGTCATTACCACAGTAGAATCAGAAGCAGGAGCGGGACTGAGCCGCTGTGTATGCCTCGCAAACATTGCTGTGGAAAAACGCAGTCTGCAACCAAAACACCAGCCGCCAGAGCCCCAATTTAGCATTCGTTCCCACAGCAGATCAGGGAAGTCAGCAGTAAATGAGTAACGTGTTACATAAGTTGCTGTTCTGTATGCAGAACCTTAACTCAAAGACAAGTTAGAAACCATATAAAAAGCAACAACCCACCCCCAAAACAAATGCTGTGTGACTGCAGCCAGGATCTCCCTATCTCCTTCTGCCAGACAAAGACGAATCCCCCTCTGTGCTGCTCCCCTCCCCCAGCTCACCTGTGGGCCACTGGGACCCAGATCCTTTGTTCCAGGTGAGGGAGGGCAGGATTAGGAAAGAAGGTGGAAGGGGGACAGTCAGGGCTCCACGTGGGTGTGAACTGAACACTGGCTTCGGCAAAGCTCCCCTCTGACTGAAAACATAAGTAGAGCCATGTTTTAATTGACTATACCCCTGACAACTTGCTAGGAAGTTCTAGAATTACAAAACCCTCCTCTGTATTGGGTCTTCTCCAAGAACCTCAAACCACTCTCTTCAACATTAGCCTTCTCCCTCTGGCAAGGATTCCCAGTCATTTCCACTCCCAGGTTCCCCAGACCTGGATAATAAACTAGCTCTTACTAGAGTGTTGAAGGCTGACAATGGCTGGGGCCTTTATCACACCAGTGACCACAGATGTCATTATGGATATGGCAAAGTCATGCGTGTGTATGTAACATGCATGTTACTCCTCCCCATGTATGTATATATAACACACATTATTCCTCCCCTTGTGTAACATAAATGTTACTCATCCCATGTGTATTAACACACGGTATTCCTCCTGTGTGTGTGTAACACACGCTACTCCCACCATGAAGCCAGTTTCAGGCACTTTCTCAACATGGAGCCAGAGGCAGCCACTCCTACTTACTGGAGAGCAGGTAGGGAGTCCTGAGAGAGAGGTTTCTTAATACCCTGTTTCGGGCACCTGACAGGGTCACTAACTCAAAAAATCAGAATGGATTTCAATTGAATTGACACCTGAAATGAAACTTCATCGCCACCCCCATTTTACCACAAAGCATGTCTCAAAATGCAGAGTCAAGTCACCTGGGCGCTTTGTAAAAGCCTATCTTTCCAGCAACCCCTCCCCAGACTCAGGACCTCAGACTCCAAGGGATAGCTTTTGTCACAGTGTCCAGGTAATCGTATACACGTAAAGTTGGAAAACCACTGCCTTAACCTTGAGGAGGAACTCAGGGGCACTGACAGCATGGGGGGTGACTAAGCAAAAGGGCCCTCCTGGAACAGCCAAGAGAGAGTGTGACAGAGGCAGGCAGCTGCCTCCTCTCCCTCCAGGCATGAGCCCAAGTGGAGCAGAGAACATGCCACGGGCAAAAATGGGGAAGATTAGAGATCCGAGATGAGAAAGTCTGGAACAGCATTTTGGAGTTAATGGGAATACCATGGACCTCACAGGGCTGGTCCTCACCTATTTTCCCTGGTCGTGGGTTCCACGCCCCATTACCAGATCATGAACCTGGGCGCAGGGGGTGGGGGGACTGGAAAGAGAAAAATCACTGGCAGCTATGCCCACGGTAAAAAGAGGCGCACCTTCCTCTAACCCACTGGTTCTCAACCTTCCTAATTGCTGCGTTGTTATAAATGGAAAAAAGAGGTCGTGACCCATAGGTTGAGAAGCGCTGCTCTAACCCAGGCATCCTCAAGCTTTTTAAACAGGGGGCCAATTCACTGTCCCTTAGACTGTTGGAGGGCCGGAGTATAGTTAAAAAAAAAAAAACAACTATGAACAAATTCTTACGCACCCTGCACATATCTTATTTTGAAGTAAAAAACAAAACGTGAACAATTACAATTCACACCAACGCATGTGGCCCGCGGGCTGTAGTTTGAGGACCTCTGCTCTAACCTCTCCAAGAGCCTGGCAGCTACAGTCAGCGGACTGCCCTTCGACGCTTCTCCCCACGATCTCGGGGAGGCCACCTGGGGAGCAGGGCAGGGGCTGCCAGCAGCAAGCATGCAGGAGGTCAAGCCTGGACCTCGCACCTGCACCCGAGGAGCCTCCAAAGCTTCCCCTGCTCCTCTCCCTGAGACAGGGAACTCTGCTGCTGCTGGCAGCTGTCACGGGAACATCAAAACACGAGTGTTTATGCCAAGGCTCATTTACACAAGCCCGCTCCTCCCCGAGAGACGAATTTCTAAAACAAACAGCTTTTACATCTGTTAGCAGGCACAGTCACGTCAGCATCAGGGATCCCCAGACAGAAACATGAGTCAGTCTGGGGCAAAGAATGCTGCCGTTTGTGTGCAATTCCTCCCTGGGGAGAAAGAGGAACCTTGAAGCGGATTGCGGGGATTCCCCAGCAAGAGTCCCTAAAGATGGTACCTGCCCCCAAACCATCGTTGTCGTCACTCTGATGTGAGCTTGCCCCGTCGGCCCATCTTCCCGTGGGCCCTCTTAGCCAGCCCGCCTGCATCCCAGCATCTCCGTCCACACGCGCGGTGGCTCCATCATGGCACCTGGTGGCCCTGCTCTCACGGAACGGGTTGCCCAGGCTCTTGCAGGATTCCCTGACACCGCCAGGCTCGGGGCTCTGGCAGCTGAAGAGAAAAACACCACCAGGTAGACACACGGGTGTCTGAGAAAGGAGGGGGGTGTACGTAACTGGCACCAACTGCCAACCTGCAAGACTCAGGCCACGAAGGACTCAGTGAAGGAGCAATTCGACTGCTGAAGAAATGGCAGGTTTGGCAGCTTGAGTCACCTGGGTCACTGCCTCCTCTTGCCTTAATTTGGCCTGCAGAGACTTGGTAAAGGAGGAGGAATCCCATCACCTAACACGACACCCGCAAGCTGCCGGGGTTCCAGAATGGGGCAGGGAGGTGCAAACTGAAAGAATTAGCACGGGCGACGTCGGGGCAGCATTTGGGACCCGCTATGGTCTGAATGTTGATGTCCCCCCCAAACTGTTACGTTGAAACCCAGCCCCCAGTGCCAGAGGTGGAGCCTTTAGGAGGCGATAAGGCACGAGGGCTGTGCCTTCACTGACGGGATTAGTTCCTCATAAAGGAAGCTGAAAGGAGCATCCTGCCTCTTCTGCACGTGAGGACGCAGAAGGCACCATCTGCGGGGAACAGGTCCTCCTCAGACACAGACTCCGCCGGCACCCTGAACATGGACTTCCGACCTCCAAGACTGACAGCAATCAGTTTCTACTATGCATAAATTACTTGGTCTAAGGTGTTTTGTTACAGCAGCGGGAGAGACCAACAGAGGCCCTGAGACAGAAAATAGCCCATCGTCCATCCCAGCAGCAGCAGAAGGGCCAGAGGCACCAGCTAAGGGACTGGCTCGGTGCCTTCCCAGTCCAAACTGGGCCTAAGGAAGAGGAGCAGACCCCAGCCCCGACCCCGCCTCTCTGGGCTACACTGCTAGGGCATGAGGGGATGCCAAGCAGGGGCTCTGCCTGCTGCCCGGGGAGGCAGTGGTAGCCCTCTGCAGACACGGGCCTCAGGGCTTGGGTGTGAGGACTTAGAGCTTCACTCAGAGAAGTGGCTCTCGGGTGGTTACCGTGGCTGTGGGTGTCTTGAAGCACACTCGGTTGGGGCATCAGTGGCGTGGCCCTGGCATGCGCGCTGGTGTCTGTAACCAGTGCGGCACAGGGCCAAGTGTGCACGGCCTCAGGTGAGAGAGGGGAAGAGAGAATCACCAACTAGCTTTGAGTTAGGGACAGAGGTGGGGGTCTTAGGTATTTCCCTAGGCTGTAGGTCTAGGTATTTCCCTAGCCCCCTGGATGTCACAACCACAGCCAAACCCAAGAGAAAAAAAATAGCCACAAACCGAGCCCGTTCTCTGCCAGCGCGGCATGGTTCACATCACATTCGGCCACATCCTGCTCTCCGACATGGTCATTCAAATCCAAACCAGGCTGGTGGGACCCGTTTCCAAAGTGCCTCTCGTCCTTCTCGGAGCTGGCATCCCCGTTTTCCACCCCGTTCTGGGCCTTTTTGAGGGGGATGATTTGCAAACCGCTGGGGGTAGTCCGGTAGGTCACCGTCTTGGCAGCCCGGTCGCCTCCTGCGGGGGGCTTGCCTGAATACCCTTTTTTCAGCTTAGAGAGGGAAGGGTTGATTCGCTTTCGTTTATGGGAGGTGGCCTTGCTCTTTCCAGATTCCGAAGGTCTGTGGGAGAGCTTCTCAACCGATGGGCCACGGCCATCCCGGCCTCCGAGGAGCTTGGAGGCACTGGGCTGCTTCCCCGACTTGATCCTCTTATCTCTGGATACGTGCAGCCCGTTGAACTCATCGATAAACTCCTCGCAGTGCAAGAGGTGGTGCTCCGGCTCCCACGTGTCCTCGGTGCTCCCGTAGCCTTTCCACCGGATAAGGTACTCCCATTTTCCTTTCTTGTTCTTCCTCTTGTCTACAATCCTTTCAACCTGCAATACAAGACAAGAGGGTCAGAAAAGAGAGAAAGAGAAAAGAAGAAAGTCAGTGCCAGGCAGCAAGAGCAGAACAAAGCCTTGGGGGCAGAGGCGTGCACACTGGCCACGGGTGAGCCAGAAGTTCAATGCCAAAAGCTGACACTTCCAAGAGGGTTCAAAACAAGGCTCCTTCATTTCAGGACATCCCTGAATAGAACTAAAGGCGGGTGTGGGCATTTCCCATGATGACTGCTGACACCATCGCCGCGTCCACACACCCCTGTCTCGCTCTTGTCTGAAACCGCAAGCTTTCACAAGAGATCTTTATTCCTTTCACTGCACCAAAGCAGACTCAAACTTTTAATGGCTGATTTGGAATTTAGTATGGGTTTTTCATCATTACCTATAATAATTCTAAGTAACATTTATTAAGCAATTAAGTAGAAGGCACTATGCTAATTTATCCTTACTTATAATAATACTAATGATTAGCAACACTGGGCACTTAGGAGGCAGACACTATGCTAAATGCTGAGCACAGGCTCCTTCTATCTCCTTTTTTCCTGACAACAACCCAATGCAGTTAAGTATGTTTTCTACTCTCATATTATGGTGAGAGAACTAGGGCTCAAGGAGATTGAGTAAGTCAACCAAGTTCCAGACCTGGGGCTTGAACCACCCTTACCCCAGACCTCTTCTCTGACTCACTGGGCCATACTAACTCTCTCCAGAAAACAACTAACATATTGACCAGAAAGGACTTGAATCTAAACAGCCCAAGTCTCCCCATGCAGCTCTGCCGGCCATAATATAGGGGAGCCACTGGGAGGCAAGTGTGCGTGGAAAATCTGCTGAGAGCCTGGCAGACTCTCAGGCTGGAGAGCAACCTGGCACAACCCGTGAGTGTGCGCTATTGCACTCTCATTTGATGGATGAAAAGATTGAGCACAAGGTACCTACAGTGCACAGTGGTGGGTCATGGAGGTGGTACTAAAGCCTGAGAACGGGTCAGGCTCTGAATCCATGAGCCACTGTCTACGTGTCTTTAAAAGTAAAAAAAGCATCCCCTGTTGTCATGTAATCCCACAGAAAAACACAGAGAGAAAAATGCCGATCCTGATGTTAATAATTAGTGTATCTAAGAGAAGGGTATCTGAGGGTTCATTAATTAGTCTTTCAACTTTGCTGTAAATTTCAACTGTTTTTTAATTAAACTACAATGGTGGAAAATTCCCAATGCTCTAAATTAAAAATATATAGTGGAAAAATTCCCCCAAAACACAATATTTTGATGAAAAGGTAAGCAATTTTATTCAAAAGTTTATCTTTCAATGTGAATATAATTTTCTAGGATGAAATTCTGACCCAAGGAAATTAAACAACAAGTAAGGAATATGCCTTTGAACTTATGAAATGAAAAATAATATAGGGAGAGGGTACAGTGATAGTTGATAATTGTTGAAAATGGGCAATGGATACACAGGGGTTCATTATATGATTCTGTTCACGTTTACATGTTTGGTTTTTTTGTTTAAAATTTTCTTAATAAAAAGCAAAAAATTTTGAAAAGTGGGACTGTCTCATCAATGGTGTACAAACAACAGAGGCTATGCAAAATAATTAAACAACTTTCACTGCTTTTCAATTAATAAATATGTAAACAGCTAAGCCATACTGCCTCTTTAAAATTGCCTCTTCATAGAAGTTTTAATTATTTCCTAATTGATTCATCTCAATTTCATAGCCTATGTCTGTGAAAATTTCTTTACTTATAAAATGCTTTGTGAACATTTGTTTTACATTACATAATTTTTAGATATATCACAAAAACTCTAACAGTTTTTAAAAAATTAAAACCATGCCTAATTGATCCAATTTCTAACGTGTGGGTCAAGGAATTAGGCTGGTCAAGCATTCATTTGTAATAACACTCCAGAAATACAATAGTGTTTCTGGAAGAGCCTGCAGTTTTGCCCATTTTGAGGATATTGTAGAGGGAAGCCTTCTATAGGTTTACAGAGGGAGGAAAGTGAACAAGCGGCCCAACACTGTCTGAAACAGCAGCGTGCTGGAAGACACCAACCTCGGAGTGTTAGCAGCAAGCCGAGTATGTGTACTGACATGGAGGTCTCCAGCTCTAGCAAAGTGTGCTCAGCTCCCAGGACAGAGAAACTTCTTTCCCAGGATGAAGCAGAGGAGCATGTTAGACTAACAGCCAACACAGGGGGTAAGTGCATGG
>CAUYRH010095142.1:0-25420 GCA_963574655.1 Perodicticus potto
CTGTAGTCCCAGCTACTTGGGAGGCAGAGGCAAGAGACTCGCTTGAGTCCAGGAATTGGAGGTTGCTGTGAGCTGTGATGCCACAGCACTCTATCCAGGGTGACAGCTTGAGGCTCTGTCTCAAAAAAAAAAAAAAAAAAAGAATATCTTCATTTAATAAAGTATATTTAGGACTCAATGAGGATATAAATAGTTTAATATTTTAAATTGCACATGAACTTTATGGACACTCTGTATTAAGTATTTGTCAGCATATTGACCAAAATTATTTAAACTTAGTGGAAAAGAGGGGAAAAAACATAGAAAACCCTAAATGATTAATGACAAAACACAAAGTAAATATTTCACTCATCAAATCTTGTATTGAATATCAGGATTTGGGGAGTACATGCCTCAGTTTAAAATGGCAAGAACAATTTCAAGTACTAATAAAAAAAAATAAAGTACTAATAAAAAACTCATGAATGTTTTATTTACCAGAAAATCCTTGATGATATATATATAGAAATCTGGCTAAGTCACTTAGAATCAGAATTTGTTATGTCAGCATGTGCAGAAACCAGAAACACAAAAGCTCCTTTAAAAATGCCTCGGTGCTATCCCTGGACTCTTGCTACCACTTTTCTATTCAGCCTGTACTTCTGCAGCACCCTTGGTTGGTGTTGAAGGCCTATGGTCCCTGAAATTTACAAGGTTTTTCACTGAATGAATTGCTATTGATAGAGTATTTTGAATGGGGAAATCTCTCATGGCTCTCCTGTCCTCTCTCTCTCTCACTTGTTTATTGGATATATGACACATTATTTTTCAGTTCATGGTCTCTGATCATGGGAAGCCTCACATGGCAGGATGTAGGTCCAAAACTCTTGGACTCCAACCCAGATAGAAGGAGGTCTTGGTTGCAGGAGGGACATGAATAATTGTGGCCAGAGGGTAGACTATGGTAGATTATTTATAAAAATGAACCAATTATTTCCTTCCCTACATCTAGACCTGCATGTAATGTGAATTTGAATCTCCTTCCTTATGGAAATGGAGTTTATTTCCTTACTCCTTAAATCCAGTCAGGCCTTGTGACTTGATTTTACTAATAGAATGTGGAGGAAGCGGTGCTACAACTGTTCAGAGCCTGGGCCTTAAGAGACATTGCACAAATCCACCTACATTTTTGAAACCATGTCTCTTCTCATATGAATAAGCCTGAGCTTATCTGCTGGCTAAGAAGAGACCCCATCAAACAGAAATGAGCCATCTCAGGTGAGGGATGTCCTACATCAGCTGGGCGCATGGAGGCTGGGAGGGTGCAGGGAGCTGCCTATGATGCATGAAGTCAGTGTGGCCAAAACCAGAAAAAGCACTCAGGTATGGCCAGTTTATCTGGCATCCCACAAATTCATGAACTAAATAATTTGGAGGGATTTCTTACGTAGCATTTACCTTGGTTCTCAGGCAAGATGCCTGTAAGCAGCTCCAGCATTTATTCTATTTGCGCGAGGTCCAATTTCACCAGGAACCTTTTTTTCTTAATAGCTCAGTGAATATCCCTGAGCTGAATTTCAAACCTGACTCCTCAAGTCACCTCTGAAGCAGTCACTGTGCATGGGGGGTTGGATGCTCTGGTGTTGCTGCACCTGCGTGCTGCCCAGAAGCTGAGGTGATGGGGGCGATTATACGAAAGCAAGGATTCCTACAAGGTAAAACCTGCACTGTCCAAGGCACAACTCTCTGACGTGAGAGTTCAACTGCTGTGATTTTCCAGCTGTTTGGTCATTCATTGCTGTGTAGATCCTGTCATCACCATAGACACCAGAACCAATCATCTGTTGATTAGTCTACTTGCATGATTTGAAATACGAGCGATCACTAAGAAAATAAAAAGTCTATTTAGGATAAATTTGGCATTTTGGATGTTTTAGCACTTATATTTCTAGATAACTTGTTTTCTACCACATCACTGATGCATATCCTCCTGAAATGAAGGAATTTTATTTGTCAGCCAATTTTATGCTCTCATGTATTATGGAATGGCACACAGTATAGGTAAGACATCTGCTTTTATGAAAAGTAGAAGGATACTAAGCAAAAAATGAAGAAAGAGATTTTATTATGTGCTTTAATAATAAATAGAGAAAAAATTGACAGTGGACAAAAGAATACTATTTCCTTTAATCTTACTTAATAAACTCTGTCTTCCAGCCTTTTGATTTTTTCTGGCTGACTGTGGTTATGCTTGACTTGAATTCATTTAGCCTCAAAAATAATGAAGACTAAGAGCTGGGTATGGTGTATAAGCAGGAAATCCAGTGGAAAGAATTGGCAGGGCTGGTGAATAATTGTTAAGCAGGTGATAAAGAGTGTATAGATTCCTTTTTTAAAAAACACTGGTATTGTGATTGGTATTCACTGAACAATCCCAGTGAGTAAACACTCAGGAATCAAATGAATTATGATATATCTTCATAGAATGGAATAATCTATAGCTGTTAAAATAATGTTTCTAAGAAATGTTAATTGACCTGAGAAAGTAGACGTACTATTTTGCTAAATGAAATATGTTTACAGAGATGTATCATGTCGTAATTTTCCTAAAGTGTGTATATGTGCATATACAGGCATATCACACAATATTAGCAGTTGGGCCTTTAAAGGCAGATACTTTTGAATGCATTTTTCTCTTTAATGCTTCCTTATGTTCTCCAGCAAACAAAACCCCAAATTAGTCAGGGGTCTCTGTCTAATATCTTAGGCAGAAGTTATCCACCACCCCAAATCATATGCATACTCCAAAAATCTTAGATCAGCCGTCTACTTCCAAAAACTAGCTGCTACTATAGGATTTCTGAGAATCTTAAGTTTGAGTTCCCTTATTGAAGTAGCCTTCCAATTGTGTGAAATTCTGAATTGCTTCTTTAGTTGTGAAACATGAACCCAAGAATTGACTTCCTGAGGTTTCGCTGCTGTGTTTGTTGTTAATAGTACCTGATAAAGTTCTTTCCAATAAAGTTCAAGAGTAGTTTCTCTGTGAGATCTCTTCCAATAGATGAAATCTCCTGATTGAAGATCATGAAGATGTTTAGAAAGATGTGGTGGAAAGATAACCTCACCCTGTCGGTGGTAGAATTGGGTATCGTACATCAGCCCTACACATAATATAATATAATATTTTGCCATCTATGCATGAAGTAGGGTATAGTACCAGAGTTGAAATCTATAAACTCATAAGTTTTCCAGATGATAGGAAAAACTGATGTGTCCCTTGAGGAGTGGACTATGTAGATAAAATTCTCCTTAGTTTTACCTTTTGGTGTGTGAAAATAATTGAATTAAGGTTTAATTAACTTCATTGAAAGTGTTTTGGGTATATCTTTTAGAAGACTTTGCCCTAATTCAGGGGCATTTTTTTTTCCCACTGTGGAAAGTAGGATTTTTTAGAGCCTCTCCTGAAATAATTCAATCAGGTCTTGCCATTTCGGATTTAGTGTCTGAGCATTTGACCAACATATGTACAGATTGATATAGTTCAGGTAACTCTAGGACGTATGCATCCAAGGGAAGTCTAACTCCTTCTGTGAATAGAGTGAGCCTTGTCTGGCCTTAAGGAAATCCTGAAATATAGCTCTTAATTAAGCTTGGGTCCAAGGCGTAAATCATGTAATTGCCTATATATGTAGTCCATATAAGGATCATGGATGGGCTGGATCTAAAGAGGCAAATACATTTGAGGGTCTATGGAGAGTAAGTAGGAAAAGATAGGCTTACTGGAAAAGGGAAAGAAGAGGGAAGAATTTAAAGAAATGTTAGAAGACAGAGAACAGAAATATAAGGGGGAAGAGAAGAGGCATGTGAGAGGCAACTGGAGGAAAAGGAGGGAGAGGATTTACTAGCAAATGAGTCTAGTCTTTTAAAAAATTATTATGGGTACATAATAGTTGTATATTAGAGGGTACATGTTATATTTGTATACAAGCATACAATGTGAATTAATCAAATCATAGTATTTGGGCTTTTATCATTACTTTGAGTTATGAACATTCCAATTCCCCTCTTTTAGTTATTTTAAAGTACACCCTAACATATCATTCTTTATAGTCATGTTGTTGTGCTATCAAATAATCCTAATTATATCAAATACCTAACTATATTTTTTCATCTATTAACTACCCCACTTTATTTTGTCCCTCCCACTACTATTCTCAGCCTCTGGTGACCATCATTCTACTCTCTTTCTCCTTGAGATCAATTGTTGTTAATATTTAGCTCCCACATATGAGTAAGAACATGAGAAATTTGTCTTTCCGTACTTTGCTTTTTTCACTTAACATTTTTTCTCTTTGTTGCTGCAAATGGCAAAAAATTCATTCTTTTTTGTGACTATATAATATTCTGTTGCATATATCTACCACAATTTCTTTATTCATTCATCCATTGATGGACACTTAAGTTGATTCCTAATCTTGGCTATTGTAAACAGTGCTGTAATAAACATGGGAGTGCAGATATTTTTTCAATATACTGAATTTCCCTCCTTTGGATACTTATCCAGCAGCGGGATTGCTGAGTCATATGGTTAGTTCCGGTGTTAGAACCACCTGACTATTCTACATAGTGGTTGCACTAATTTAAATTCCCACCAACAATGTACAAGGGTTCCCCTTTCTCCACATCTTCATCAGCATTTGTTCTTGCCTTTTTCCTAAAAGCCATTTTAACTGGGGTGAAAAGTTAAAATGTTAAAAGTTAAAATTGTAGTTTTGACTTGCATTTCTCTGATAACTAATGATGTTGAATACTTTCTCCATACCTCTTGGCCATTTGTATGTCTTCTTTTAACAAATGTCTATTCAGATCCTTTTTCCATTTTTAATGAGGTTATTTGATTTTTTCTTATTGAGTTATTGGAGCTCCCTATATGTTCTAGTCATTAATCTTTTATCATATGAATAGTTTGTAAATATTTTCTCCCATTCTGTGGGTTTTCTCCTTATCTCATTGATTGTTTCCTTCGCTATGCAAAAGTATTTTAACTTGATATGATCCCGTTTGTCCAATTTTGCTTTGGTTGCCCATGCTTTCAGGCTATTATTCAAGATGTCCTTGCTCAGACCAGTGTCCAGAAGAATTTCCTCAATATTTTCTTTTATTAGTTTCATAGTTTCACATTTTAGACTTAAGTTGTGGATCCATTTTGATTTGATTTTTGTATATGGCAAAAGATAAAGATCTAGTTTCATTCTTTTGCCAGTATTCCAAGAATCATTCATGGAAGAAACTGTCCTTTCTCCACTGTATGTTCTTATTACCTCTGTTGAAAATAAGTTCACTATAGATGTGTGGATTCATTTCTATGTTCTCTATTCTGTTCCATTTGTGTATGTGTCTGTTTTTATGGCAGTACAATGTTGTTTTGGTTATTACAGCTTTTTAGTATAATTTGAAGTCATGTAATGTGATTCCTCTAGTTACCTCCCACCCCCACCCCCAGGATGGCTTTGGCTGTTCTGGGTCTTTTGTGATTACACATAAATTTTAGAGTTTTTAAAATATTCCTCTGAATAATGTCATTGGCATTTTGAGGGGTATTACATTGAATGTATAGATTGTTTTGGGCAGTGTGGATATTTTAACAACTTTTATTCTTCCAATGCTAAGCATGGAATATCTTTCCATTTTATTTGTGTCTTCTTCAATTTCTATCATCAATATTTTATAGTTTTCATTATGTAGAACTTTCACTTTTTTGGTTAACTTTCTTCCTAGGTGTTTTATTTTATTTGTAGTTATTATAAATGGGATTACTTTCTTGGTTTCTTTTCCAGATTATTTCCTGTTAGTAGTAGTGATTTTTTTTTTTAATTGAGATAGAGTCTCACTTTGTCACCCTTAGTAGAGTATCATTGAATCATAGCTCACAGCAATCTCAAACTCGTGTGCACAAACAATTCTCTTGCCTTAGCCTCCCTCATAGCTGGGACTACAGGTGCCTGCCACAATGCCTGGCTATTTATTTCTTTGTTTGTTTGTTTAGCAGGCCCAGGCTGGATTCAAACCCACCAGCCCCAGAGCATGTGGCCAGTGCCCTAACCCCTGAGTTATGGGCGCCCAGCCAGAATTAGTGATTTTTGTATATTGATTTTGTATCCTGCAGTTTGACCAAGTTTATCAGTTATAATAGTTTTTTCAGCATCTTTAGGTTTCTCAAGATATGAGATCATATTGTCTGTAAAGAAGAACAATTTGACCTCTTCCTTTCCAATTTGGATGCCCATTATTTTTTTTCTCTTGCCTGATTGCTTTAACTTCATGCCCTATGCTCAATAACAGTGGTAAGAGTGGGCATCTTTGTCTTGTTCCAGATCTTAGAGGAAAGGCTTTTAGTTTTTCCCCATTCAAAATGTTACTAGCTGTGGGTCTCTCACATATGGCTTTCATCATATTGAGGCAAGTTCCTTCTATACCCAATTTCTCAAGAAAAGATTTTGAATATTATTGAATGCTTTTTCAGCATAAATTGAAATGATCATATGATTTTTGTCTTTCATTTTGTTGGCATGATTTGTCATGTTAATTGATTTCTGTGTATTGATTTCTGTGTATTGAACCATCCTTGCATCCCTGGATGAATCCTGCTTGATTATGATAAATAATCTTTTTAATGTGTTGTTTAATTCAGCTTGCTAGTATTTTGCTGAAGAATTTTTGCATCTATGTTCATCAGAGATATTGGCCTATAGTTTTCTTTTTTTGTTGTGTCTTTGGTTTTGGTATCAGGATGATACACACCTCATAGGATGGGTTTGGGAATTATTTCTTCCTCCTCTTGGAGGAAGGAAGGTTGGAGGGTTTAAATAAGATTAGTATTAATTAGTATTAATTCTTCACTGAATGCTTAGTAGAATTCAACAGTAAAGCCATCAGGTCTTGGGATTTTCTTTGATGGAAGACTTTTTATTACTGCTTTCATCTTGTTACTTGTTATTCGTTTATTCAGGTTTTGGATTTCTTTTAGTTTAATCCAGGTAAGTTGTATGTATCCAGGAATTTATCCAATTTATCTAGGCTTTCTAATTTATTGGCATATCTCTAACAATTCTTTGGATTTCTGCAGTATAATTATATTTTTATAACAATTTCATTTATTTCTGCTCTGATCTTTATTATTGCTTTTCTTCTACTAGTTTTGAGTTTGGTTTCCTCTTGTTTTTCTAGTTTTTTGAGATGTATTACTAGGTTGTTTGTTTGAAACATTTCTACTGTTTTAATGTAGTTTATTTTTAAACTTCCCTCTTAATATTGCTTGTTTTGTATCCAATAGATTTTGGTATGTTGTGTTTTCATTTTCATTTGTTTTGAGAATTTTTTAAATGTCCTTCTTAATCTCTTCATCAACCCACTGGTCATCCTGAATGAACATATTATTTAATTTCCACGTATTTGTATATTTTTCAGTGTTCCTTTATTATTGATTTCTAGTTTTATTCCATTATGGTCAGAGATGATAATTGTTATGATTTCGGTTTTTTGAATTTTATAAAGACTTGTTTTGTGGCCTAACTTATGGTCTATCCCTGAGAATGATCTATAAGCTAAGGAGAAGAGCATGTATTCTGCAGCTGTTGGATAGAACATTCTGTAAATATCTATTACACCCACTTGTTCTATAGTGAAGATAAGTCCAATGTTTCCTTGTTAATTTTCTGTCTGGATAATTTGTCCAGTTCTGAAAGTGGAGTGTTGAAGTCTCTGACAATTATTGTATTGAGGTCTATCTCTCTTTAGCTCTAATAATATTTGCTTTATACATCTGGGTGTTCCAGTGTAGGGTCACATATATTTAGAATTGTTTTACATCTTTTTGATGAATGGGCCCTTTATCATTATATAACAACCTTTTTTGTCCCTTTTTATAGTTTTTGTCTTGAGATCTACTTTATCTGAGAGAAGTATAGATACTCCTACTATTCTTCTGTTTCCATCTATGTGGAATATCTTTTCCCATCTCTATTTTTAGTCTATGTGTGTCTTTATAGGTGAAGACAACAGATGGTTGGCTCTTGGCTTTTTATCCATTCAGCTACTCTATGTCTATTTATTGGAGAGTTTAGTCCACTCACATTCACTGCTGTTATTGATAGGTAAAGACTTACTCCCATAGTGTTATTTAATTTCTGATTATTTTGTGGTTCTCTCTTTATTACTTTCTTCTTGTCTTCCTTTGTTAAAAGTGATTTTCTCTGGTAGTGTATTTTATCTTCTTGATTTTTCTTTTTTATGTTACCTCTTGTAGATTTTTGGATTTGGGGTTACCACAAGGCTTGCAAGAAAACATTTTATAGCCCTATTTCAAAGATAAGACAACTCTGCTTACAGGAAAAATCTAACAGAAATTCTACTCTTTAAATCCACCTCCAACCCTTTTAACTATTTGTTATTTCCATCCATATCTTTTTAAACTATCCCTCAAAAAATTTTTGGAGTTATTTTTGATAGTTTTATTTTTCAGTTTTTCTACTGAAGATATAAGGCCAATAACCCTTAGGTTTGTTTTTTTGAGGCTATTTTCTAGATCTTGTAGGTGTGCTTCATTCTTTCTTATCCTTTTTTCTTTTCCCTCTTCTGGCTATATAATTTCAAAGAACCTGTCATCAAGCTCACTAATTCTTCTTCTGCTTGATCAATTCTGCCACAGATCTCAACTGGCTGAGGATTCAGGGAAGCATTGTAATTTTATTTGTTTATGGAGGTTATTAACCAATTCAGTTTTTCAATTAAATTTTTCAGCTCCATAGTTATCTCCTTTATTATTATTATTTCAATCTCTTTATTAAATTTCTCTGATAGGCTTATGAATTCTTTCTCTGTGTTTTCCTGAAGCTCCTTGAGCTTCTTCAGGACAGCTATTGTGAGCTCTTTGTCTTAAACACCAACATATCTCCATCACTCTAAATTAGTTGGTAAGGTTGTTTTTCTGAATGTTCTTGATGCTGTGGATGTTTGCTAATGTCTGAGCACTGCAGAGTTAGGTATTTGTTTTAATCTTCAGAGACCGGGCTTGTTTGAGCTTATCCTTCTTAATAAGCCCTTCCAGTTATTCAAAAGGAATTGAGTGTGTGGTCTAAGTCTTTGATCTCTGCAACCATATCAGGTTTGGGGGTGCCAATGAGAAACTTGTGTTCAAAATGGATAACAAGGCGGCGCCTGTAGCTCAGTCAGCAGGGCACTGCCACATACACCTAGGGTGGCAGATTTGAACCTGGCCCAGGCCTGCTAAGCAATAATGACAACTGCAACCAAAACCCAGCTGGGTGTTATGGTGGGTGCCTATAGTCCAGCTACTGGGAGGCTGAGGCAAGAGAATTTCTTAAGCCCAAGGGTTTGAGGTTGCTGTGAGTTATGATGCCAGGACACTCTACCGAGGGTGACAGCTTTAGACTCTGTCTCAAAAAAAAAAAAAAAAAAAAAAAAGGATAACGAGTCATCATAAAACTGTAAGAATTCACTACATGCCAGTAAGTGGATGAAAGTGAAGGTTTCAGATATGCTATCATTAAAGAGTGTTGGCACAATGAAGCTGGTGGTGGGCTGATTAGAAGCAAGGCATCCTAAGTGATTGGAATCATATTTGGCTTTCTCTGTTTGCTCCCAAGTTGGAAGAGAATAAAAAATAGAAAAGCTGGCAATTATTAGCCAAATCTAGACCATTTGGCTGATTGCTCCAGAGGCTGTGGGGCAGAGTTCTTTTGGCATAGGAGTTGTGATCACCCTCCATTTATATGTTCAGTGTCTAAGCTTTCAACCCTATTAATCCCCTCTGCTTTCAAACGCTATATCATCCTTTCATCTTCTCCTCATTTTCTGTATTTCTCATTCTGAATTCCTTGGGATCCAAGAAAGATTCAGTCCTGGATCCCTGGAAGAACCAAATAATGTCTTTTTTTTCTCCTCGCATTCCTTCCAAATTATTCTCTTGCTCTTCTGAAAGAAAGAATACTTTTCTTTTTTTCCTATATAACAGAAGCTTTGTCCACACTATATCCTTTCCTTCTTGGATCACTCTGCTCCAACTATAATCTACTTTTTTTTCTTTTCTTTTCTTTTCTTTTTTTGTTTTCTAGAGCCATAAGTCTCTTGGCTCTTACTTAAAAGTGGTAGTGAAGAGGGAGTAAGCAAGTAGAAAGATCATAAATGAGCTGGAATGTCATTGCAGCCAGCATAAAGATTCTTTAGCTCTCAAAGAAACTTTAAAATAAATGAGAGTCCAGGTCATCTAATTTTAAAGAAAACCAGTGTGAATATTTAGTATGCATGAAAATCTCTGAGCATGTTTGAATGTGAATGCTGGTGGATGAGCATTTTCTCTGGCAGCTTCATTTATTTGGCATTTACTGAGCACTTCCTGTGTGCTAGGCTCTCTCCAAAGCACCTGGTAATATCAGTGAGCAATACAAAGACCCCTGCCCTCATATAGCTTATATGCTAGTGGGGAAAGACAAACAACAAGTGGTAAACATAGTAAGAAAGTTTACAGGGTGTTCAAGGGAGACAAGTGCATAGAACACAGAAAGTGGAGAGCAGGGTGTAGAGAATCAGCAGCAAAGGTCTTCTCCTTTTTCTTCAGTGATGCCTGACTTTGCCATTTCCATAGCACACTTATTGCTAAGATTCGGTGAATAAGACCATGACAATTAAACCATCCCACAGGATTTGAGGATTGTTATGAAGGAGATGCACACTCACACATAGGGCCCTGGCTAAATTTCCTGGCATCACTGCTAATTTTATTAATTCTCAGCACAGCTGCTTCTGAGTCAGCTGCCACAGATCTCAACTGCCTCAGGATTCAGAGAAGCATTGTAATCTTATTTGGTTATGGAGGTTATTAACCAAGTCAAGCTTTATTGTAGGGAACTGATTTATAGTAGGGAAAAATCCTAGGAGGAAAGAATCACAAATCAAGACTCTAAGTCAGTAATCATCTGTGGCCCTGTAAAATAGTATTGTTATTATCAGACTCTCCCGGCAGGATAATATCTCTTACTGGACACCAAAGTCAGTGAAAAAGATCTATTATTATGTTTGCATTGTCATTCCAAGATAGAACAAACTTTATGGAAGAAAACTTTTTAAAAGGTGTTATTTAGTAGGGAATTAATAGTTGTATAATAGAATTTTAGTTATTCTTTAAAAGGATTGGGAGAAAAATATTATACTTACCAGAAATATTTTTATCCACATTTATATTTCTGTTTAGTGAAGTATGATATACTTCATCAACTCAATATGATCATGTCTTTTTTTTAATCAATCATTGCTGAAGAGTAGAAAATTTAGAATTTACCTTTTGAAGTTCAGTCCAGTGGAGTTCATTCTATTTCTTCATAGAGAAAGAAGAATGAATTAAACTGTTTCGTGTTCATCACTGCCTTATGATGGGGCTGTTGAGAACTGGTCCTGTGTGGTGTGGGTTCAGAGAATTCTCCCTGTTATTTGGAAGCCCTTGTGCATTTAAATCACAGTGGATCCCTGTGCTGAGAGCTAAGGTTACAGCTGTTTGATCACACCTGCTTGCTCAACTACTGTTCCTGACAGGCTGGTTTCTGAGGCTTCCAGCCATATTGACAGCTTCTGGGCTGTCTCCCATACTTCCCACTCCAAACTGCAAACACTCAGTCCTTGTGCTATGCCGATTCATAAGCTTAGTCTTCTCATTTCTCAAAGTAACTTTGTTTTAGTGGTCTCCCATCCCCTATCTGCATTGGACCTTGGTTGGGTCAGACCACTCTGTCCGGTTGTGTCTCTGTGTACTGCATACAGGTCTGGCTGGAAGGACGCACACAGGCTAGGATTTAGCATCCTGCATTCACTGAGTCCATGCCCCTGGGTTAACCCCACTATTTTCTAATACATTTCATCTGAGTGTGAAATAGCACTGATTCATAGAGAAGTGTTAGCAGGGGGGCTACCCAGAGTCATTTTGCTGCTTCCCAACTGGTCTTTCTAACTTTAAATCTCAGGAAACAAGGTTATGGCATCTATCTACTCATCACACAAATTAATCCATTTCCTGTTTAGGGACCAGTGTTCAAATCCAGCAAGGATGACCTCAATCTGGTCATAAAGGTTTTGTTTCATGAGAACTCCTCTTGCCCCCTTTTACTCCAAGACAAAGACCTAAATGCAATGAATGACTACTCACCTTACTTTTTATGTAAAGGGAGTGTTTGCTTATGGTGTCCTGCCCAGATATTCTTCATCAGGCAGGTGCCTACATCCCCCAGACTCTGTGAGTGTTAGTGCTGATGGCTTTAAATGGCTCCTTCTTCAGAGAGTTACTTTCTGGGAATAGGAGATACTGGTCCAGGAGGATCTCTTCACTCCCACCCCGGACTGAAGACATGGCTGACTGGCATAAGTGCAAGTGGAGTGGGCACTTGCTTCAATGCTGTGGCAAAATTAGTGCTCCAGAGAACACCATGGGCTCATCAAGAGGCTCATCTCCAGCTGAGACTACATCCTTGCAGCTCTTCCCCTGCCTCATCCCACATGACCCATCCCCCTTCTCCTGAGAGCACCTACTCTATAAATCAGTCCTGGTGGGCCTATTCTTCCCAGAACCTGACCTAGAGCAATAACTATGGAAGTCTCCTCAGCACTTCTCAGAGAAAAACCTAATCCAGATTGGGGTAACTTTACCTCTCCTCTCCTCCTGAGACAAACTTAAAGAAAAGAAAGAACACAGACATGTGCCCTGCTAAGTATTTGGTTATGTATAGACATATAATCATATAAAGGCATATATATATATATATATATATATATATATATATATATATATATATAACAAAGCAAAAGATTTAGCAAGGCATATATATTCTTTTAAGGGAATAGGGCGTTTATATATGTATAAATTCTTTTTCTTTTCCTCACAAACGTAAGCCGGTATTATGTACTATTTTATAATTTCCCCCTCAACCTCTACCCCTACTTCAACTTACATTAGACTGTGGCTAACTTTCCACCTGTTGGTATCTATAGATTTACCTTTTTCTAGTGACTGTATGGAGTTCATTGTTTTTATATGTTGCCAGTTCATAGGCTTGAAGAAGTTTTCATTTCTTTAGTATTATAAATTGTGCTGAAGAGGCCATCTGCAAGCATCTGTGTACCTTGTGCTAATATTTGGGTAGCACAGGGTTCTAGAGGTACAATAAATGGCTCAAAGGATTTCTATATTTTAGATCAAGTTGACTTTTAACAGTCTTCCACCATTAGTATTTGAGAACACTCATTTCCCTATGTTCTTACCAATATAAATTATTTTCAATATTTTTTTTCCTTTCAGAACTGTGGTTAACGGGCCAGGCACAGTGATTCACAGCACTCTGGGAAGCAGGAGGATCAGTGGAGACTAGCCTGGACAACATAGCAAGACCCTATCTTTAAAAACTTTAAAAATTAGCTATACATTGATGGCTTGTGCCTATAGTCCTAGCTATTGAAGAGGCTGAAATAGGAGGATGCTTGAGCCCAGGAGTACGAAAATGCAATGTACTATGATTGTACCATGTGCTTCAGCCTGGGCACCAGAGTGAGACCCTATCTCAGAAATACAATTAATAAAATGTGCTTTAATTTTCACTTTATTTTTTATTAGTTATGGAGAGCATCTTCTCTAAGTTTGTGGTTTCATGTGCTTCTTCTGTGTGTGGGCTAGTCACATCCTTTGCTCATTTCTCAATCACTGTTTTGTTAAGCTTTTCAGACTCTTAGGAAATACATGGCATTCCTTCCTAATCTTTTGCACTGCCATTACTTTACCCTTGTTTGACAAGCATTTTGGGAGAGTGGTATAGTGGACTCTGCTGGTGCCCTTCCAGATACCCTTTCCTGGGTTCGTATCTTTTCCCCAGGTGCTCTAAGTGTTGGTTCCTAATGGCTCACAACTGCCCTTTTTTTTTTGTTTGTTTGTTTGTTTTTTGAAACAGTGTCTGACTATGTCACCCTCGGTAGAGTGCTGTGGTATCACAGCTCACAGTAACCTCAAACTCTTGGGCTTAAGCGATTCTCTTGTCTCAGCCTCCCAAGTAGCTTGAGGCTACAGGTGCCTGCCACAATGCCTGGCTATTTTTTGGTTGCAGTTGTCATTGCTGTTGAGCTGGCCTGGGCCAGGCTGGAACCCACCAGCTCCAGTGTATATAGCCGGTGCCCTACTCACTGAGCTACAGGCGCTGAGCCATAGCTGCCCTTTTTAAAGAATTGCTTTCTATCAAACAGAAATCACCTTGCATGGGAGGAGTATACCCGTACCCAGAGCGGCCATCAGTCCACAACTGATTACCGTGGGGTTGAAAGGCCAGCCCCCTTGTCTCAAGGTGGGACATCTCTGTGTTGCAATTTATGATTCATAGCTCCCTATGGGCTCAGACTGAAGCTAACTCTAACTCAGATCACTTTCCCCTATTCTATTATGTTCCCTTCCCTCCCTTTTTCCCTTGAGCACCTCCTCAATAAATCACATGTCCCCATATTCCTATCTCAGACTATTTCTAAAGAACCTAACCTAAAATAGGCAGTGATATAAATTAATGAGCTCAGAGAAGCAGCTCATATCAACATCAGGAATCATTTCTTTGTGTTTGGAAAGTTCTGTAATTACATACCTGCAAAGAAAGCAGGGCATGCTACATTTTAGAGAAGCCCTAAAATAGTTATACAATTTTTTTTAAATAAAATGATATACGTGTATGAAAAATCTAATGTTTAGTAGTGACTTAATTATCTAGCCTCATTAAAAATCAGAAATAGATTTATGTGTAAGAACCATGACAGGATGTCATGTTGAGATTACATAAGGCCAAAATCTGCCTAAGATCCACAGAGTGGTAGGAAAAGAACTAGTCAATTTGCAGATATCTTATTCAGGCTTTATATATTATAGTAGTCAGAAGGGCAGCCTATGCAGGAGGACTTCAGAAGCCACAGGCCTGCCGTGCACTCTGAACTCTGGAACTTTTCTGTGTTTTGAGAGTAATAGAACATTACAGATCTCATAGACAGTCTTTATCATAGTTATCATAATATTACAGGGTATTTTTGTTTATGGCACACTCTGCATGATACAAGATTGGTATGAGAAATATCTTCTTCCACAAATTCTAGTTGACAACTTTGCTTACCATCTGGCAGTTCCAAACTATGGACTTGAATACAGAATCGTAAGATATACAATGTAGCTTGTTGTTAGGATGCAGATGTGCCTCATCTAGCCTAGAGTGAAGAAACTCACTCATTTATTCACTCACTTTAAAATATATTTTTCTTATGAAAGACTTATAGACTCATAGGAAGTTATATAGAAATGTACAGAGAGGTCCCAGGCAAACCTTCATGCAGCCTCCCCCCGTAGTAACATCTTGCATAAATTATAATATACTATCAAAACCTGGAAATTGGTAACTGCCACAGAGCTCATTCAGATTTCAACCATTATATATGCACCCATTTGTGTGTGTGTGCGTGTGTGTGTGAAAAGTTCTGTGTAATTTTATCACATGGGACTTTGAGTGACTACCACCACAAACAAGATTCACCATGTACTGTCACCATTGGACCCTCAGGCTACTCTTTTATAGTTGCACCTAGTTTCTGCTCCACTCACTTACAACCCTAGTAGCTGGCAACCATTTATTTGTTCTCCATAATTTTGATATTTCAATAATGTTATACAGATGGAATCAGTGAGCATATAGCCTTAATCTTTAGACTGGCTTTTTATGTACTCAGCACAATGCCCTTAAGATCCATTCAGGTTGTTGCATTTTAAAAAATGTGAGTAGTCTTCCACAGTAGGAATATACCTCATTTTAACTCTTTGCCTTTGTGTAGTTGCTAGTTTTGACATTACAGATAGCTGCTACAAACATTCTTGTATCTCTGTGAATGAAAGTTTTCTTTGCTCTAGGATATATGTCCCGAGGTACAACTGTTTGAATTGTATGTTAGATGTGATTTTAGTTTTAAAAGAAATGGTGAAACTATTTTACATTCTCACCAGCCATATAAGTGACACACTTCTCTGCCTCCTCACCAGCATTGGGGATTGTCACTATTTTTTTTCTACCCATTCTGATAGGTGTGTAGTGCTATGTCATTATATTTCTAATTTATATTTCCCTGATGGCTAATGATGCTGCACATCTTTTCATGTGCTTGTTTGTCAGCTGTATTACTCTTTGGTGAAATAGCTCTTCATGGTTTTTTTTCTTTTTGCCTATCTTCTAATTGGATTTCATGGGGTTTTGTTTGTTTTATTGTATAGTTTGCTCTTGAATGTTAAAAATTCTTTATATATTCTAGATACAAGTCCATTGTCAGACATGTGATATGAAAGCATTTTCTTCTGGTGTGTAATTTTTTTCTTTCCGTTTTCTTAATAGGGTCTTTCACAGAACAAATATTTTATTCCAATTTATACATTTTTTTCTTTTCACTTAATTTTATTTAGCAAATATTGAAAAGCTATAACTTGTCATGATAATTTTCCAGGCCCACTCTAGAAATCAAAGTTGTGACATGGCTCTAACTTCAAGGCACCTTCAGTCTAGTAGAGAGGATTGGAGATGAACCCAAATAACTAAAGCTACACAGTAAGGGTGAAGTGGCTTGGAAGAGGTGAAGACACATTTTGGGCTGATAAGGGAGTAGTTAAGTGAAAGTTTCTTTCACCACTTATATGCCAAAAAAAAAAAAAAAAAAGGAAAGCCCTCTAATGGCATAGATAATTCCTTTATAAACTCATTTTCCAGGTTAAAATGATAAGTTTTAGATAACTAACATATGATCAACCTCATTATGCACAAAATCACAATTAATATAATCTTACAGGATGGTAGAGAGAATTATGCCATATTTCATTTTTAGGAAACCTAGAATTCAGCTTAGTTAAGTAACTTACCTAAGGTCACACAGTTAGAAAATGGTGAGCTCAGACTGGCAACCTAGTCTTGTGATGAATGCTTTTTTAATTCTACCCAGAATCCTCCCGAGACATGCCCTCTTCCTCCCAGTAGAAACTCATCAGTCTTCTGGCTAAGAAATGAGCTGTCTGGTTTGCCTTTTCAAAGAAGATGTGATGCAGTTCCTTGTACACACAAATGTCAAAGAGTCCCTTTTTGATAAGGGAAGAATCCATTAACACTCTTACAGCAGTCAAGACCACGTAAAAAATGGAAAAACAAGTGCTGCTTGTGAGTCATGAGGGGATGGAGAGAGCTGGAATTCAGCAACCTGCCACTCAATGACCATTTGGGTAGGGTAATTGAGGAGGTGGCATTTTAGGTCATCTTGTGCTGGGCACATTGTTATCTAAATCTTTGTCAAATGCCAAACCATTCACAGAACGTGTTAGAAAGAAATCAATAGCAGACCTGGTGAAGAATTAAGGTTGGATCTGACCTAAAGCAACTCAAATAAGAAACTGAACTCTTCTGCATTAATTTCTTTAGGTTTTTGTCTGTACTTTCTTCCTGTCTTACCTGCTACCTTGCTCAAATCATTTAACCATTCTGTATTTGTCTTTCTTCTAAAATGTTTATGGCTTAGGTAAGATGTTGGGACTTTAATTCTGAGAGTTTATAAAGAGGTGGATTTACATATTTAGTCAGCTTTGCAAACAGCTTCGTGCATAATGTCAAATTATCTTTGAACCCAGCTCCCATTCTTGTCATGATGCAGCCCTCCTAGAATCCATATGGAAAATAACCCTTTGACATTCTCCAGTCAAACATTTACCCAGGGATCCACCTGCAGAAGCCTGGGATCCATCTGAAGTCTTTACTAGGTCTGCACACGAGTATTTATGAATGGCTTACCAGTCAGGAAGTATGTGTGGGATAGTATATACAAACCAGGGCAGGCTTTTTAGCTGATTTACTTCATCCACTGTGCCCATCTCACCACCCTTGCTTACTCACAAACAATCAGAACACCCTAGTCCTAGAGCTCAAGGGCTAGATTCATGATTGAAGTGCGACAGAGGGTTTCCTTAGGTAAATTAGCGTGCATTCTAGGAAAAAAAAAGACTTGCCTCATTCTTGAATCCTGACCACTGGGGAGAAGGTAATCCTAGAGCTGTCAGATGCCAGCACATGAAATAGGTCAGCTAAACAATGAAGCCCACAGGGGAGGACAGATAGCAGAGGTGGAGAAAGAAAGAGACAGAGAGAGAGAGAGACAGAGAGAGAGAGAGAGAGAGACTGTAGTCCTGGTTCTACTGACATCACCTGAATCCCAGAATTCAGATATGTCTAAAGGCAGACCTACATCTAGACCTTGCATTTAAGTGAGCCTATATATTTCTTTTTATGGCCAAGTCTTTTAGAGTTGGGTTTTGGGCACTTGTAACTAAGAGTTCTTGGTACCTCTTACATAAATTACGGCAGATTCCATTCGATGAATTGTAATACAAAGGAAGGAAGGGAGGAGGGTAGGAAGAAAAAAAAGAAGAAAGGAAGGGAGGAAAGGAGGGAGGGAGAGAAGGAAACTCTCCTTGTTAACAATTGGGAATAACTACGTGATACATTGTTTAGGGAAAAGGCCATTTGACAGGTTATTATAATTTGTGTTTATTGATTACAGCAATGCAAAACAAGGAACATCATGGAACATAAGTTTATTTTGTCTGTACAGATAGATTATTAACCCTTGAACACTCTTATTCTATTGTTTTCTCTCCTTCACAGCAATTAACAGGCTTTATGGCTAGTTTTTGGCCAGACAGGGCTCCTTAAGTAAAATCTTTTTGTAGACTTAGTTTGACACAAGTGCTTTCATGAAATGTTTCACTAGTAGGACTTTGTTTCTCCATTATGAATCTGTTGGTCTGACGAAAGTAAACACAAAAAGATGGGCAAAAGATATGAACACAAATTTAAAATGAAAAGGAAGTAGAAATGGCTCTTAATCATATGTAAAAACACTCTACCTCACTTTAACAAGATCAATGTACGTCAAACTACTGAGTCCATTTTCACCTCTCAGACCGGCAAAGATCAGAAAGTTGGTTTACATGCTGAGCAGAGGAGTGTTATCAGTCAGGGTACAACTAGAAAAGCAAAAACCATTTGGAGTATTTAAAATCAAGGGAATTTAAAACATGGAGTTGTTTTCACAGATAATGTGAGAGGCTGAGGCTCCCAGAAAACAGTGATGCCCCTGGAGATTAGCAACTGTGGAATACCCTGACACTTCTAGGCCTGAGGGACAAAAGAAGGAAGGGGTATTGCCAGAGCCCAGGGAGCTGGGTAAATAGTAAGCCTGTCCTACAGGACTTGGAGTCACCGAAGAAAAGTAGCAGTTGCCCTGGACATCCCTTCTATGCCCACACCCAGAAGGGGAAGAGTGAGAAATACCCTGGCTTCTCTCTCCCTCTCTCCTTCCATTCTCCTATTGCTGCATCCCATTGGCCAGAGCAGCAAGAAGCCAGAAATCTCCCCACAAAGCACAGCAGGAAGCTCTGGGAAAGGATCTGAGGGCAAACAGGCTCAGAACTACCAGAGGTGTGCATATGTAAATAGCCCAATCTCGGACCTTGTGCAAGGTCAAGAGTTCACATCTCTGTGAAGGGTATTTGAGATTATCCAAATTATAAATTCATATTACTTTTGACCCCATGACTCCAGTTCCACGGATTTATTCTTCATATGTACATCCACCTATACAGCTATGTAAGAACAAAGTTATTCATTGCAGCACTGTTATTAATAATGATAGATAGGAGACAATCTAAATGACCATAATTGGGGCCTCTTACATAAATTACGACATATGTCCTGTTTAACGGACTACTATTTAGCTGTAAAAGAACAAGAAATTTTGTTTTTATAATGATATGAAATTATGATATCTTACTAAGTGAAAAGGTCAAGGTGTAGAACATCGTGCATAGTTTGTATAACAAACGTCACCATTTTGTACTCCAAAAGTAAAAATAAGAACATTTAACAAATGTGTTTGTTTGTGTATATGTAGATTTTCTCTAGGAGGGTGTACATTTGTTGCCTCCTATGGGAAGGAATTGACACTTTGGGAGACAAGAGTGGGAGGGAGGTTTGGTAACTGCAGTTCCATTTGTATATTTTTTTTTTTTTTTTTTTTTGAGACAGAGTCTCACTTTCTCACCCGGGGTACAGTGCCCTGACGTCACAGCTCACAGCAACCTCAAACTCTCCAGGTGGCTCAAGCGATACTCTTGTCTCAGCCTCCCAGGAGATGGGTCTACAGGCACTCGCCACAATGCCCGACTAGTTTTTTTTAGAGAGGGAGTCTCGCTTTTGCTCAGGCTGGTCTCCAACTCCTGAACTTAAGCGATCCACCTGCTTTCCGCTCCCAGAGTGCTAAGATTACCGGCGTGAGCCACTGCGCCGGGTCCATTTGTACTTCTTGAATTTTGTTCCATGTTGAATGTTAATCAAGCATAGACAAGAGGAATTTAAATTCAATGTAAATAAAATAGAAGCAATAAACTTTCTTCCACTTTACCAGCTTGTAGACATGAAAACCTCTTTAAGGGAGGAAACTGGATCTTTAGAGAAATTAAACTAATTACTTTCTGAGTTCCCTTTTTTATTTTTTGTTTGATTTTTCGGCTGCGGAGTGATCTGAAAATGAACCATTTATTTCTTCTGAGCAAATTTACCCCGAGAGAACAACCTCAACACCGCCCCCCAACCCCCACCTCCGGAGAGGATGCCCAGGGATTTAGAAATCGCCAATGTGGTTCCACAAACGCTTTATTTTCGTGGAGTGACTTCCACCTCGCAGCTAAATTTGACAATGTGTTTTCTACCCCAGTTGCTGGGGTTGAGACTGTGGGTCTTAGGAAGATCCTGGTCCTCTGCTTAATGGATGCAAAGGCGCAATGAAGCCCTGGCTTGAAGTGAAACCTTTCAACTCTTTGACATTCCCAGACTGGAAACTCACGGCATGAGCCCGAATGTAATGCGTTCCTCACTTGCAGCGGTCTTTGGGCGTCCTTCTGACAGCGCCGGCTCCCTAACCTGGCAGTGGTGGGTTCGGAAGATTAGGTGCGCGTTAGATCTGACAGCTCCCTGAGCCAAGTGCGAACCCAGATTATGTGTTTTGAATGAATGAGCGTCGCCAGCACAGTAAATTCGTGGGAGAATGAAAGGAGTCCAGGTCAGGGTCACCACAGTGAATTTAAATACCCAGTGAAGTGAAGAAGAGCTGTCAGTAATGAAACGCCGCGCCAGCTTTGGCAAGGCTCCGGGCCGCGAACCGCGGTGTTCTTAGAACGACGCAGGCCCGGGATTCGGGTAACCCATCGCTTCACAGTTGGGAGGGTCCTGGCCCCTACAGCTTAGAGGCAGAGGACAGGAAAAGGCTTACTTCAAATCTGAGAACGACCTGAAGTCGCAGCTGAGGCGATGGGGGTCCCGGGCTGCGGACCCAGCACTGCACTGCGCCGCGGGGTAGAACCCCAGGAGGGGCGAGGGTCCCCGCCCGAGCGCGCGCAGCCGGGTCCCTCCTCCTCCCGATGCGCCCCGCCCCTCCCGGCGCGTGCCGCCCGCGCGCCCGGGATGCTCCAGAGGTACTGGCCGGGCGGGCGCCCCCTGCCCTGGCGCAGGCGCCATAGCAAGCCGCCCCTCCCGCCGGGCGCCCAGCACGCGCTCCCGCCCCGCCTTCGCACGCTCCCCGCTCTCGGAGGCTGTGATTGGCTGTGGGCCCGGCCAGCAGGTGTCGGCGGCTGCGGGCAGCCTGGCCTGGGCTGCCTGCGGCGCGGGCGCCTCCCTAGCAGCCTCTGCCGCCGCCGCCGCCGCTCTCCAGCCTCCTGCCGGCTGCCGGGCTACTGCTGCGACTACGGTTCTGGCTGCCGAGTCCCCGCGGCGCTGCAGCCCAGCTCCAGCGCGCAGACCGACCGGCGCGTCTGCTTCACTGCCCGCAGCCTTCTAATCCTAGCGCCGCGCTGCGGCAGGTGCCCCGGGCGTCCTGAGGCGTAGCGGCTTGAGCCGGGCCGCCATCGATGACCCTGGCTGCAGACCTCCTCCAGGCTGGCCACCCCGTGTAAGTATCGTCCTCTCCTCTTCCCTCCCGGAGCTTTGTGCCACTCTTCTCACGTTGCACCAACTTCGGAGGTGGGTGTGTGGAGGTGTCTCTCACCTTTCCCCGCACTTCGTGCGCGTCCTGAGCTAGGGACGCCGATAATGACCAGTCCTCCTTTGCGGAGGGGCGTGTGTGTATGTGTGCACGCGCGCGCGTGTAGGTGACTTGAACTTGCTCGTGGATCGTCGCAGAGTTGGAACCGCCTCTTTCTCTAGCTCTCTGGGCGGGAGCTAGCCTCTGCGTTTCCCTCTCGTTTTCCGATCCGGACTGGCCACGTAGCGCTTGGGCTGCGGTTCACCGCGTACCTACTGCGCTGCGGGCTCACCGACCGGACGCCTTACTTAAAATCTGGTAAGCGCCCTGCAGCAGCCCAGCGGAGCGGTCTTGACACTTTGGAACTCTTAATTTCTGCAAAATGGAGCTGATTAGAGACTCTCTCAAGGTCACGGTCGGTGCACAGAGTTAGAACCCGGGTCCATTGCGTCTCGCCCCGGCCCCCAGGCTGCCTGGGGAGGAGCGCGCTGTTGGGGGTAGGGGCGGGCGGTCACTTCAGCTTCATTCCGGTCTCTTCCTTTTACTCCTTTTGTCAGAGCCGCCAGGCTTCATGAGATAGAGAGCAGATCTCAAGGTGCTTTATAGAGGTTTGGGGGTTAACGGCGGGGGACCTTCTAGGTGAGCGTGGAGCGGAGCTATTCAGTGGGGGAACCTTAGGACCTGAGGCATTTGGAGCACTCCGTTTAACGTCACTTACTTTACTAATTAGCCAAGTAGGAGAATTTGCTAGGTGCCTGCTCTAAGATCCGTCTTGCTCTGTTTCCTTCTGTCAGATAAGCCCTGTCCCCGAGGATAAGTATGTATACTAAAGACTCTTAAATGCACACAGTGTGGGCCTAGGGGACTTCCTAAGAAAAGCGGTATGCTATGGGGTTGGTTTTGCTAACGTTGGCTCCCATCTGCTCCTACGAAATACCTGAGTCTGGCTTCATTCCTTCCCTCCCCGCCCTTCTCCCCCGAGCCTTTGATCTAGATTTGTTGATTTGCTCGACACTTTCCCAGAGGAGGAAGGGACCAAGTTCCAGGGTACGTAAATGTCCTCATGAGATTCCTTAACTCCAGATCCTTTAAGGCAACTCTTGTAGGGCTGTTTGTGGGGTTGTGGGTAGTTCTCAGAGCTTTGGGAGGAGAGAGCTATCCTCTTTTACCATCATCACCCTGTCCCTCAACTCTGAATCTAGGCGATGAGATGACTGCTTAGATAGTTTTGTGACGATTGGCATGAGTGTTTGAGACTCAACTTTTTTCTTTTTTTTGCAGTTTTATTTATTTATTTACTTGGGCATTCAATTTATTTTATTTTTTGTAAAAACAACTCATAAATATATTTATTCCTAAATTTTCTTTGTTCCATATTTAAGATCCCACCAAAGATTATAAATTACGTTTAGTTTATAATAATGCAATATATATATATATATATATATGTATATATATATATATTTTTTTTTTTTTTTGAGACAGAGTCTCAAGCTTTCACCCTGGATAGAGTGCCATGGCATTACAGCTCACAGCAACCTCCAAATCCAGGGCTTAAGCGAGTCTGTTGCCTCTGCCTCCCAAGTAGCTGGGACTATAGGCGCCCGCCACAACGCCCGGCCATTTTTTGGTTGCAACCGTCATTGTTGTTTGGTGGGCCTGGGCCGGATTCAAACCCACCAGCTCAGGTGTACGTGGCTGGAGCCTTAGCCCATTGAGCCACAGGCGCCGAGCCTCTTTATTTCTTTCAGCCTTTCTTTGGTATTTACTATGTGCCAAACTCTACTACATAGAGGTGAATAAGACACAGCCAATGCTTTCGAGGAATTCTCTCGCCTGTAGAACAACCAAGGTGTAGATACTCCATGGAAACATCTCAAGAATCCTAGCAAATAATTCCTTTGTGCTATAGTAGCCAGCATAAAGTATCATGTTTGTGTAACACTTTATTTTTCCTGAACGTCATCAGTCTTATCTCCTTTGGCTCCTCCCACTCCTTAAGTGTCTAGCAGAGCCATAGGTGTCCTTAAAGACCTAGATACATACCCAATTTTAAAATATCTGATTTAACCACTGTTTTTGAAGCCAGGTGCCCAAGACAGTGACTGTAATTTGCTGTGTTTTAAAATAAATTGAACTTGGAAGGCTAGCGAGGTGGCCCACACCTGTAATCCTAGCAACTTGGATTGCCTGAGCTTGCTTCGAGGCCAATCTGATCCTCAAGACCTCATCAATCTGATCCATTAAGACCTCTGATCTGCAATACCTCATCTCAAAAACAGCCCAGCATTGTGGACGGCACCTGTAGTCCCAGCACTTGGAAGACTGAGGCAAGAGAATTGCTTGAGCCCAAGAGTATGAGGTTGCTGTCAGCTATGATGCCATGGCAGTCTACCAAGGGCAACAAAGTGAGACTCTGTCTCAAAAAAAAAAAGAAAAAAAAATTGAACTTGGATATCTCTGGGCAAGAAATGCACAGATTGCTCCAGGTCCCCAAGGGGTTAGCTGGATTCACATGGTTTTGTTACTTGCCAGTTCCTATAGACGTTTGAGGTTTTAGGGGATCTGAGAGTCAGTGCTCTGCTTTTATAGGCATGTGAGTAGTTGTTTGATCTCTAGACCCTCGGTGACATAGACAGATTACCTGCATCCTTAAGACGACATTCTATTCATTTTAACAGAGCTTTTAAATTTGAGTTAATCTCAATTTTTTAGTCAATAAATGCTGACTTCCCATTTTTGCAAATTTTTGTATTAGTGTGTAAAATTCATAGACGTGTTCATCTAAGAAAGGGCCCTAAAGACATTATAATGTAGTTAGAAGGTTAAAATTTGCACCAATGAAAAATAGTTAAGAACTACTGTAAAAGGAGTGATTACAAAAATCCTGGAAGTCCACTAGAGAAAGAGAGTCTTCCCAGAGGGGTAGGATTTGAACTGGGCCCTTGAAACACTGGTAAGATTTGCAGTTGAAGCTATTCTAGTGGGCACTGCTGATGGCTCAGAAGCAAGGTTCTCAGAGGTGCAGACACACAGCCTTGTTGAGGGGACAGTGAGCAGACTAACTTGGCTGGAAGTTTATTTATTTATTTATGTTTTTGAGACAGAGCCTCAAGCTGTCGCCCTGGATAGAGTGCTGTGGCATCACAGCTCATAGCAACCTCCAATTCCTGGGCTCAAGCGAGTCTCCTGCCTCTGCCTCCCAAGTAGCTGGGACTACAGGCGCCTGCCACAACGCCTGGCCATTTTTTGGTTGCAGCCGTCATTGTTG
>CAUYRH010095143.1:0-34339 GCA_963574655.1 Perodicticus potto
ACCTGACCTGGCCGAACTGCAAAACAGAAAAATATTCGGGTGTTGTGGCAGGCGCCTGTAGTCCCAGCTACTCGGGAGGCTGAGGCAAGAGAATCGCCTAAGCCCAGGAGTTGGAGGTTGCTGTAAGCTGTGTGACGCCACGGCACTCTTACCGAGGACGATAAAGTGAGACTCCGTCTCTACCAAAAAAAAAAAAAAAAATGCATGCCTCATCCATTTTTGTGTCTGGCTCAATGACTGGCACACAGTAAGTGTTCAGAGGGACAAAAATGAGATAATACATGTGAAAACGCACTTTGTAAACTGCCAAGTGCTCCAAAACTGATGGATGTGTTTAATACTCAAGGGCGTGGTAACTTTCTGCAGTTTTTTCTCTCTTTTCCAGCTACAAGACCAGCTCTTGAAGGAGTGCCAGATCCTGAGAGTCCCAGTTTACTGGACTCAGATATGGTCCACGGAAGAATTACCACCTCCTGGGCTCCTACCACCTCCCCACCCCCCAAGAGGTAGCTTTGGAGAGGCAGGAGGCAAAGGGTGGTATCTGATTGTTCCAGCCAAGAAGGCCGGGCCAGTTCTTTAGCTCATATTTTTCTGACTCACCCCTGAGTCCCATGGGCTGAGTAACTTTTCCAGCCTGGTGATTGTGGAAGCTTGTTTCAGGAACAGCGGATGTGGGACACAGGACTACCCCACCCCAGGCTCCAAAGTGGCTCCTACTGGAGCAGATACAGCTGGTTCCTATCTGTAGACTGCAGTCACCCTGTGTTACTGCCTGGCCCAGGGGCCTGTCCAGTCCCCTGCCTTATTTCACAGCTGGTAAACTGGAGGCCGGAGAGTGAGAGGTGGCACTCACAGCCTCCTGCCAGGTTCTTCCCTGCCTTGCCAATTCCCCGCTAGATCAGCCTGGGGGCCCAGGAGTCAGTCCTTTCAGTTGGATTGCTTTATCCCCCATCCATTTGCTTTGTACTTGTTTCCACGTGTTTACAGCTCTAAGGGCCTCGCCCAGGCAGTTTGTTTGGTCTCGTAAAGTGCGGTCCCCGCCTTCCCCAGGAAGAGTCACTCCAATTTACTGTGCATCAGCCGCCACGTGCCCAATAAAAAAAAAGCTGGTGACGACGCCCGCCCAAGGAGGAGGGCGGGACCTAGTGGCGCCCGTCCTCGCCAGTGTCACCGCCCTCACTTGAGAGGGGCGGGCTGGCGTCGGCCGTGGTGTCCAATCCCTGCCCTGCCAACCAGAGCCAGGCTGGGACGACACCGCAGTTCCGGGTACAAAAAATCTCCATCTAAGGCGAAGGGGTAGAAGGCAGGCAATAAAGTCACTTCTTTAATCCCCTTTCTGCCGCTAACTACCACGGAGGCAGAGAGCGCCGCGTGCCCCGCACACAGGAGCTCTGTCAATGTCTCATTGGCAGCTCGCCCTGAACACTGCTCCGACGCGGCGTCGGCCCCACCACCCCTTGCAAGTGCCTTCCTTCCTTTCTTTCCCCCTTCCCTCCAGGCTGTGACAGGTAAAACGAGACGGCGGGGACAACCGACACTTCCATGCTTCCTGCCCATGGTCAGGACAGGACAGGACAGCTTCTCTTCCCCTCGCGTCCACACCAGCGAGGATGCGGACAAAGAACACGATCTATTCTCAGCGTCCCCTAGCGTTGGACGTGAAGAGGGTCCACAGGCTCACATCATTGGCTCTTCCAATGACAGGTGAAATCTTTGGCCAATCACAGCCTGGACAAGGCGCATGCGTACACGAAAGAGTCAGCCGATACTTGGCGGCGGTTGGGGAAAGGCGCCGAGCGAACCAATTTTGGCTGAGTTTCCGAGGTCTTCGAGGAGAAGGTGCGCATGCGTATACTTAGCCACCTCAGGCGCCCTATTCAATGTGAACAGCAGGTAATGTCTTCCGTCCTCTCGGCAGCTTTCCCAAACCCCTGACCTCTGTTAACTTGCATTCGGACCTGGCGCTGCCTGAGAGGTCCCGAAGAAAGGAAGCGCCTGCCTTCGGGGGCAACGTGCTGGTCCCCAAACAGCAAGCAGGTCGCCAGCATCGTGGTGCCGAGTCCCCTCTGGGAGCAGGGCACCAACAGTATGGTGAACTTTGGTTTAAGGAGAACGCTTTGCAGTTTACGAACCGCGTTACATCCGCCCTCTTAGAAGTTTCCCACAAAGCCCCTCCAGATAGGGTATCTGGTGGAGAGCTTGAGGTGCAGGAAGGTGACGGGGACAAGTCCCAGGACACTGCCCGTATATATAGGTGAAATGGTGATGAGTGCTCTATTACCAAGGAGCCTGTGTTTCCTTAAGATAAAGGAAATGCGAAGGCACAGTTCTAGCCCTTTTTTAAAAATAAGCAATGAGTGCTTAGAAGCACCGACAGCAGCAGGATCACTGTGCTCTGGTGATCAGAAAAGGCTGCGTGGAGGAGGTGAGGCCTGGAATGTGGGTACACAAGCACGTCACTGATGCCCATAAATCTTAGGAACATAATATTAAATGAAAAGAGAAATCCCGGACTCGGCGCCAGCCACGTACACCTGAGTTGGCGGGTTCGAATCCCGGGCCCGCCAAACAACAATGACGGCTGCAACAAAAAAATGGCCGGGCGTTGTGGCGGGCGCCTGCAGTCCCAGCTACTTGGGAGGCGGAGGCGGGAGACTCACTTGAGCCCAGGAATTGGAAGTTGCTGTGAGCTGTGATGTCATGGCACTCTATCCAGAGTGACAGCTTGAGGCTCAGTCTCAAAAAAAAAAAAAAGAAAAGAGAAATTCCAGCTCGGTGCATGTGGCTCAACGGGCTAAGGCGCCAGCCACATACACTTGAGCTGGCGGGTTCGAATCCAGCCCGGTCCGCCAAACAACAATGACGGCTGCAACCAAAAAATGACTGGGCGTTGTGGCAGGCGCCTGTAGTCCCAGCTACTTGGGAGGCGGAGGCAGGAGACTCGCTTGAGCCTAGGAATTGGAGGTTGCTGTGAGCTGTGATGCCACGACACTCTATCCAGGGTGACAGCTTGAGGCTCTGTCTCAGGAAAAAAAAAAAGAAAAGAGAAATCACAAAACCCCGCAAACATTTGAAACAATTTTCATAAGTTTCAAAAATAAGCAAAATTAAACAATATATTGTTTAGGTATTTGGGAAAAAGCAAGGGCTAATAAACACAAAATGTGTTAGTAGTTGAGAGATTGGAGACAGGATGAGAAGAAACACAGACACCGTTGATAATGTCCGTGAGCCTGCGGACGCTCCTCACATCCAATGGTAGGGGATGCTGAGGATAGAGCATGTTCTTTGTCCGCACCCTCGCTGGTGTGTAGCTATTGTGTTAAATGGTAGATTTATGGGTATTCACTTTATTATGTGTATAACACATACACAGCCTAATTATTTTGTATGTATAAAATATAACTTAAAAGATAATGGAATCACACTTCCCCTAGTATATCACACATTTGGAGAGAAGGGGGAAAGCCTTGCACTTGGCCACAGAGCATTTCTTTTTCTTTTTTCTTTTCTTTTTTTTTTTTTTTTGAGAGTCTGACTATGTCACCTTCGGTTGAGTGCCATGGTGTCACAGCTCACAGCAACCTCAAACTCTTGGGCTTAAGCTATTCTCTTGCCTCAGGCTCCCAGTAGCTGGGACTACAAGCATCCACCACAACACCCAGCTGTTTTTTTGTTATTGTCATTGTTGTTTGGCAGGCCCTGACTGGATTTGAAACCCCCAGTCCTGGTCATGTGGCCAGCACCCTAACCACTGAGCTACAGGGGCAAGCTGGCCACAGAGCATTTATTTCCATGCATGTTCTATCAGGTCACCCTCATAAAAAGCCTTCAAAATAAATGATAGTAGCTCCATCTTAGAGATGCGGAAGCTCAACTGAAAGTCATTTAAAGCCACTGGGAACCCCTGAAAAGAGTGTCTCAAGCAATATATCTGGCATAGAGAATATGTCACCAAACATGTTGAGTGGGTGAGTGACGGAACTTTCTAATTACCCAGGTATCTGCTAGTGAAATGAGCTGCCTGTAGAGTTCGGGAGTGCCCTGCACAGCAGCTGACCATTTTCGGAGCTGTGGGGCCGGCAGTACTTAGAGGCAGTTCTCCCCTTGGTTGAAGGTTGGAAATGGGCAAGCCTCTAGTTCTTTTCAACTCTCAGGCTCTATGAGTATCAGAGGCTGAAGGCAAAACCATATTAAGACAATCAGGGCTCGGTGCCTATAGCACAGTGGTTACGGTGCCAGCCACATATGCTGAGGCTGGCGGGTTTGAACCTGGCTTGTTTACCCACATTCCAGGTTTCACCTCCTGACAACTGCAACAAAAAAATAGCTGGGCCTTGTGGTGGGTGCCTGTAGTCCCAGCTACTTGAGAAGCTGAGGCAAGAGAATCGTTTGAGCCCAAGAGTTTGAGGTTGCTGTGAGCTATGGTGCCACGGTACTCTACCAAGGGTGACAAAGTGAGACTCTGTCTCAAAGAAAAAATTGTTGCAAGTAATTACATTGACATGATAGTTGAACAAATGCTCAGAGGAAAGACATGTGGAAGACTGAGAAGTAATGTTCAGTTATCCAGTGTGACAGAGAGAAGCCACTGAAAGCAACATAGAATAATCAATGTGAGAAGTAGGAGAGGTAATAATAGCAGGAGTGAAGGCTGAGCACAGTGGCTTACATCTATAATCCCAACACTCTGGGAGGCCATGGTGGGTGGATTGTCTGAGCTCAGGAGTTTGAGACCTGACTGAACAAGAGTAAGACCCCTGTCTCTAAAAATAGCCAGGCATTGTGGTGGGTGCCTGTGAGGAGGCTGAGGCAGGAGGATCACCTGAGCCCAAGATTTGAGGTTGCTGTGAGGTATGATGCCATAGCACTCTATCAGGGTGACAAAGTGAGACTCTGTCTCAAAAAATAATAATAATACAATGTAAGAATGTCACATCGTATATCGAAGCAGTACCCTGAACCCCATAAATACATCAATGTACAAAGTTATGATTTAATAAAAAATAATTACAAATAACAATAATAATAATAGCAGGAGTGAAAAACTCAGTTGCCTAGAGGAGTCAAGCAGATGATGTAGATGGGCGAGGTGGGTCTAACGGTGATAAGTGTTGGGACATGGTAGAGACTTCAGAGGCCATGGCCAATCTAAAGATGTCAGCTGTCTCATGTTACCAATGTGAGTATTGCCATAGCTTCCAGTTTATAAAAGGAAACTGGAAATCCAGATTTTTATTTGAAATCTCAGTGTTTAAGCGTTAGCAACCAATTCAGATTCTTTTAAAGTTCTGTACAGGTCAAAGAACCCACATCTGTAGTCCAGATGATTTGGTTCATCAGTGCATGACCTGTCTAGTACCAAAAAGAGGACGACTGGTGGCGCCTGTAGCTCAGTGGTTATGGTGCCAGCCACATACTCTGGGATCAAACCCAGCCTGTGCCTGCTAAACAAAAAAAAGAAAAGGGCAGTGCTTGTGGCTCAAAGGAGTAAGGCGCCGGCTCCATATGCCGGAGGTGGCGGGTTCAAACCCAGCCTCGGCCAAAAACTGCAAAAAGAAAAAAAAAAGAGGAATACTTTTCCACCCTCAGGTTATGTCTACTTGGCCAGGCCCAGTTCCTCACACCTATAATCCTAGCATTCTAGGAGGCTGAGACGGGAGAATTGCTTGATATCAGGAGTTTGAGACCAGCCTAAGCAAGAGTGAGACCTCGTCTCTACTAAAACAAATAGAAAAACTAGCCAGGTGTGGCGGACAACTCAGGAGACCGAGGGAGGAGGATTGCTGGAGCCCAGGAATTTGAGGTTGCCGTGAGCTAAGCTGACACCACTGTACTCTAGCCAGGATGACAGAGCAAGACCCTATCTCAAGGGCGGCGCCTGTGGCTCAGGGAGTAGGGCACCAGCCCCATATACTGAGGGCTGTGGGTTCAAACACGGCCCCAGCCGAACTGCATCAAAACTTAGCCCGGTGCCGTGACGGGCACCTGTAGTCCCAGCTACCGGGGAGGCTGAGGCAAGAGAATCGCTCAAGCCTAAGAGGTGGAGGTTGCTGTGAGCTGTGACTCCACTGCACTCTACCGAGGGCGATAAAGTGAGACTCTGTCTCCACAAAAAACAAAAACAAACAAAAAAAAAAACAAAACAAAGATTTGGCTCGGCGCCTGTGGCTCAACGGGCTAAGGCGCCAGCCACGTACACCTGAGCTGGCAGGTTCGAATCCAGCCTGGGCCTGCCAAACAACAATGACGGCTGCAACCAAAAAATGGCCGGGCGTTGTGGCGGCCGCCTGTAGTCCCAGCTACTTGGGAGGCAGAGGCAAGAGACTCGCTTGAGCCCAGGAATTGGAGGTTGCTGTGAGCTGTGATGCCATGGCACTCTACCCAGGGTGACAGCTTGAGGCTCTGTCTCAAAAAAAAAAAAAGACCTTGTCTCAAAAACAAAATAGAAGAGGGGTGGCGCCTGTAGCTCATCAAGTAGGGCGCTGGCCCCATATACCGAAAGTGGTTCAAACCTGGCCTCGGCCAAACTGCAAAACAGAAAAATAGCCGGGCATTGTGGCGGGCATCTGTAGTCCCAGCTACTCGGGAGACTGAAGCAAGAGAATCGCCTAAGCCCAGGAGTTGGAGGTTACTGTGAGCTGTGTGACGCCACAGCACTCTACCAAGGGCAACAAAGTGAGACTCTGTCTCTACAAAAAAAAAAAAAATAGAAATAATTAAAACATACCCCCCAAAAAATACATGCTAAGTGTGATTTTAGTAAAAGAGCTTCCTCTTTCTCTTCCTACTAGTTCTATGATATAAATCCCAACCTTCTTTGGTTCTTCCAGGACTTTGCCCCATCAATTATCTCCTTATTCTCCTGTTTTCATATTTTCCCTTTAGTGTAAGAACATTTAAAAACACCTCACTGGTAACATGAGACAGTTGACATCTTTATTTTTTTTTATTTTTTATGTTTTTGAGACAGTCTCACTATGTCACCCTCAGTAGAGTGCTGTGGCATCACAGTTCACAGCAACCTCAAACTCTTGGGCTTAAGCAATTCTCTTGCCTCAGCCTCCCGAGTAAATGGGACTTCAGGCACCCACCACAACGTCTGGCAATTTTTCTGTTGCAGTTGTCATTGTTGTTTAGTAGGTCCAGGCTGGGTTCAAACCTACCTGCCTTGGTGTATGTGGCTGGCGCCCTAAACCCTGAGCTATAGGTGCTGAGCCAGTTGACATCTTTATTTAATTTTTTTTTTTTTTTCGAGACAGAGCCTCAAGCTGTCACCCCCTGGATAGAGTGCTGTAGAATCACAGCTCACAGCTACCTCCAAATCCTGGGCTCAAGCGAGTCTCCTGCCTCTGCCTTCCAAGTAGCTGGGACCACAGGCGCCGGCCACAACGCCCGGCCATTTTTTGGTTGTAGCCATCATTGTTGTTTGGCAGGCCCAGGCTGGATTCGAACCCACCAGCTCAGGTGTACGTGGCTGGCGCCTTAGCCTATTGAGCCACAGGCGCCGAGCCCAGTTGACATCTTTAAATGGATCATAGCCTTTCTGGTCTCCGTCCCTCCACAGGGGTGTTCACCCTGCGGCCTGGCCTGAGGGTGGCATGCAGATTATGGAAGGACATTTTTTGCTTATCTCTGAGGTGGCAGATATCATGGAAATTATGCATGGACCTTTTTTTTTTTTTTTTTTTTTGCTCCGCAGCTTTTTTTAGTGTTTGGGTATTTAATGTGTGGTCTAGGCTGGTGCAGTGGCTCATGCCTATAATCTCAACACTCTGGGAGTCCAAGGCAGGTGGATCACTTGATCTCACAAGTTCGAGACCAGCCTGAACAAGAGCAAGGCCTGTCTATACAAAAAAAAAAAAAAAAAAAAAAGCCAGGTGTTGTGGTGGCTGCCTGTAGTCCCAGCTACTTGGGGGGCTAAGGCAAGAGGATTGCTTGAGCCCAAGAGTTTGAGGTTGCTGTGAGATATGAGGCCACGGCACTCTCTACCTAGGGCAAGAAAGTAAGACTCTGTTTCCAAAAAAAAAAGTGTGGTCTAAGAGAAGTCTTCCTCTTCCAATGTGCAGCATAGAAGAAAAAAGGCTGGACACCCCTGTGCCCTGGCACACCTTACTCCTTGACATTATCTCACTGACTCCTTGAGTCATCTGAGTTTGTCACTTCTGCTACTGTTACCTCTCCTACTTCTTTCCTCATCTTGAAAACACTGCTCCATTCTTCTATAGTCCCTTTTGGAATTTTCTAGAAAATTCTTTCTTTTACCCTTCAACAAATTTCTTGACCAAATCTATTGCATTTGCTTTTTCCTCTCCCTCTCCTACCATTGTAAGTTGGCTTTCCTCCTCAACTCACTGTAGCTGATGTCAGCCTGCCCTGAAGCCTTCCTCATCAGGGCAAAGATCTCTGTTGCTGAATTCATTGATACTGCCCCAACTAGGCTAAACTCACACCAAGAATTGTCTTTTTAAAAACTTTTAGCACTTAAAAGGTGTTCAGTCAATGTTTATTGAACCAAAGAGGGAAAAAGTTTTCAAGAAAGAATGGTCAGTATATGGGCAGTGCCTGTGGCATAGTGGGTAGGGGGCCAACCCCATATAGTGAGGGTGGCGGGTTCAAACGCGGCCCCGGCCAAACTGCAACAAAAAAATAGCCAGGCGTTGTGGCAAGTGCCTGTAGTGCCAGCTACCCAGGAGGCTGAGGCAAGAGAATTGCCCAAGGCCAAGAGCTGGGGGTTGCTGTGAGCTGTGATGCCACCGCACTCCACCAAGGGCAACAAAGTGAGACTCTGTCTCTAAAAAGAAAAAAAAAATGGTCAGTATCATCAAACTTGTGGACTGTGATGGCCAAATGGAACACATTGGCTTTTAAGATTGTTGGTAAGTTTTGAAAGGGCAGTTTCAGTTTACGGATTTGGATGTTGCTGCAGCTAAGGGGGCCATGGAGAGGATGGCAGAGTGTGGGTCAGGCCCTGGAGAAGTTTGGCACTCTAGGGAGGAAACATCAAGCAGGAAATATTGGAGACAATCATACCGACTACAGTTCCTAAGACTGAGAAAATCCTGACATATTTGTAGGTAGAGGAAACAAAACCAGTGAGAAAGGGTGTACTCAGGAGTGCACATCAGAGGTGATGGGAGAACTGAGAAACCAGCCGCCTGAGGGATTGGTTGGCCTTGAGGAGGGGGAGAAGGAGGAGGGAGGAGGAAGAAGGAAGAAAGAAGTGTTCTGAAGTAGGAGAAAGGGCTAAAGTCATGAATCACTACACACAGACTTTGATGTGGGGAAGATAGTAGAGGAGAGCTGTGCCTTTTATCAACAAGGTAGAAAAAAGGTTAGGTGTGTCCACTGAGGGGTGGAGCAGTAGAGCTATAGATTACCAGCAGTCCTGGAGACATTATGCTTTGCTGTCTGTACTGCTTTTGCCCATTATGTAAGTAGCACTGCTTCCTGAGATAGGATGGTAGAGTCTGTCTTTGGCAGCCCTCTTTTCCTCACTCCTTTCAGCGAAGTATCATATATTGCTGAGGTTTAAGCAATCCCTAAATGCTGGTGACTCCCAATCTATGTCTATAACCTAATTCTTCGTCAGCCTCAGACCTATGTGTCCAACCACCTACATGACATATCCCCAAGCTAAACTGAACAATCCCCAAGATACAGAAACTCAGTATCTTCAACACTGACACATAATTTCTCCTAAATTCCTTGTCCTGGCTAATGGTCATGGTACTTCCCCAGCTGCTCAAGCCAAATCCCTCTCTCTTTTTCTCTCTCTCCCTCTGTCTTTAGAGTGTGTATATGTGAGTCCACGTGTATGTGGATAGGCATTTAAAAGAACAGGAACAAGCCAGGTGAGGTGGCTCACGCCCGTAATCCCAGCACTGGGGAGGCCAATGAGGGTGGATTGCTTGAGCTCAGGAGTTTAAGACCAGCCTGAGCAAGAGTAAGACCCCATCTCTACCAAAAATAGAAAAACAAGCCAGCGTAGTGGCAGGCACCTATAGTCCCAGCTACTTGAGAGTCAGAGGCAGGAGGATCGCTTCGAGCCCAGGATTTTGAGGTTGCTGTGAGCTATGATGCCATGGAGGTTGCTGTGAGCTATGATGTCATGGTACTCTACCCAGGACCACAGAGTGAGTCTCTGACTCCAAAAAAAAAGAAAAAGAAAAAAAAGAATAGGAACATATATGTTGTGTATCGCATTTTCTTTTTCACTTCCTAATGTGATCATTTTGTGATCATTTGATCATGTCAGTCAATACTTTTACACATTTTTAGTACCTGACAGTATTATCTTCCAGGCATATATTGTATTCTACTGCCTTGTTGAAATTTTGCATTGTTTCTCTTTGTTGTTGTTTCTGTTACAAGTAGCACTATGCGTATCTTCTATTTCCTTAGATTGAATACTTAGAACTAAAAATGGACGGCTCGGCGCCTGTGGCTCAACTGGCTAAGGCGCCAGCCACGTACACCTAAGCTGGCGGGTTCGAATCCAGCCCAGACCCGCCAAACAACAATGACAGCTACAACTAAAAAATGGCCGGGCGTTGTGGCGGGCGCCTGTAGTCCCAGCTACTTGGGAGGCGGAGGCAGGAGAATCGCTTGAGCCCAGGAATTGGAGGTTGCTGTGAGCTGTGTTGCCACGGCACTCTATCCAGGATGACAGCTTGAGGCTCTGTCTCAAAAAAAAAAACACAAAAAAAACTAGAAATGGAGGGTCAGGGCTGGGCGCCGTGGCTCATGCATGTAATCCTAGCACTCTGGGAGGCTGAGGTTGGATTGCCTGAACTAAGAAACTAACCTGAGCCAGAGCAAGACCCCATCTCAGAAAAAAAAAAAAAGTAGCTTGGCATTGTGGCAGGCACCTTGTCCCAGCTTCTTGGGAGGCTGAGGCAAGAGAATTGCTTGAGCCCAGGAGTTTGAGGTTGCTGTGAGCTATGACACCACAGCACTCTACTGAAAGTGAGTGAGAGTCTGTCTCAAATAAATAAATAAATAAAATAGAAGGTCTGGTGCCACCCGTAGTTCAGTCAGCAGAGCGCTGGCCACATGCACAGAGGGTGGTAAGTTCGAACCCGCCTTGTCCAGCTAAAAACAGTAATGCAACTGCAACAAAAAAAATAGCCAGGCGTTGTGGTAGGTGCCTGTAGTCCCAGCTACTTGGGAGGCTGAGGCAAGAGAATCACTTAAGCCCAAGAGTTTGAGGTTGCTATGAACTGTGATGCCACAGCACTCTACAGAGGCTGAGTGAGAATCTGTCATAAATAAATAAATAAATAAATAAATAAATAAATAAATAAAATGCAAGGTCAAGGAGTGTGCCCATTTGAAAAGATTTTAATACATTTTGTTATATTGACCTTCCAGAAAAATTATACCAGCAGTATATGATAAATGTTCATTTGCCTGTATTTTTGCCAGTATTGGATATTATCACTGTAAATTTTTGCTGTTGTAATAGGTTGTATCTGACCCACCAACTTTCAGCCCCATTTTCTCTCACAACTCCCCTGGCACACACAGTTTACTTGCAAGGCAGAAAGAGAAGCAATACCAGTCTCCCATAGGGTTAATTCTCAGTCTTCTACATTTTTTCTTACACCTCTAACCCACCTCCTTTTTTTTTTTTGAGACAGACTCTCACTCTGTCTCCCAGACTAGAGTGCCATGGCATCTGCCTAGCTTATAACAACCTCAAACTCCTGGATTCAACTGATCCTCCTGCCTCAGCCTCCTGAGTAGTTGGGACTACAGGTGCCCACCACAACACCTGGCTAGTTTATTTATTTTTATTCATTTTTATTTTTTGAGATAGAGTCTCATTTTGTCACCCTTAGTCAAGTGCCATGGCATCATAGCTCACAGCAACCCAAATTCCTGGGCTCAAGTGATCCTCTTGCCTAAGCCTCCTGAGTAGGTGGGACAACAGGCACCCGCCACAATGCCTGGCTATTTTTAGAGATGGGGGGTCTCACTCTTGCTCAGGTTGGTCTTGAACCTGTGAGCTCAAGCAATTCATCCACCTCAGCCTCCCAGAGTGCTAGGATTACAAGCATGAGCCACCATGTCCAGCCTAGTTTATCTATTTTTAGTAGAAACAGGGTCTAACTCTTGCTCAGGTTAGTATCAAACTCCTGAGCTCAAGCAATCCACCTCCTTTGGCCTCCCAAAGTGCAAGGATTACAAGTGTGAGCCACCATGCCCGGCCACTAACCTCACTTTTGCAGTTCTTGCTCACAGGAGTTTCCAGGTCATCCTGTGTGACCCTACAAAATAGTTTTTTTATGACTCTTTAGTGTCTCCCCATCTCTCTCTCTTCCTAAATTCCTGTCTCAGAGGAATTTTTACCCCTCCTAGTTAAGGCTGACCCTCCAAAACCACTCTTGTCCTTCCCCTATGTCTTTTATTTTGTGTCATTACTATCAGAATTAATAGAGAATTAAATTCTCCTCTCTGCCAATAAAATATTAAATCTCGGCTAAGGCGCCAGCCACGTACACCTGAGCTGGCGGGTTTAAATCCAGCCCAGGCCCGCCAAACAACAATGATGGCTACAACCAAAAAATAGCCAGGTGTTGTGGCTGGCGCCTGTAGTCCCAGCTACTTGGGAGGCTGAGGCAAGAGACTCGCTTGAGCCCAGGAATTGGAGGTTGCTGTGAGCTGTGATGCTACAGCACTCTATCCAGGGTGACAGCTTGAGGCTCTGTCTCAAAAAAAAAAAAAAGAATGTGTTGTACATGTGGACATCACCCTTTTCAAGTTAGTTATGGTCAGAACCAAGATGAAGAAAATGAAAATAACAGATACTTCTAAGAATCCACTCAGATAAGATTTAAATGTTATCTAAAGGTAAATTTTGTTCAGAGTAACATTCATGCCTTGAGATGGTTAGAAGCCAAAAGCTATGATGACAGCTGGCTGGGCCGGCCTCCTGTAGACCCCCGAGTTCCTGGTTCAGCGAGGCCCTATGTAGCCTGCCATCCTTTCCCTGAGGAGTGGGGCAGCCACAGGAGAGGCAGAAACACCTTGCCTGTCCCTCCAGAGCTAGCCTGGTGGGAATGATTAGCACAGATCTGTCCCACGGTGGGGCACCTCCAGAGTCAGGTTGCCCTTAAATTAATCTCTGGATGCTTCTGCATGGCCTTTTGGCATTCAGTTTTGTTCTGTCTTTACTAAATCCCTTGTGGATACCTCCTTAGTCCTCTCTTTTCCGATTTCTGAAGTGTAACATACAGAATTTCATCCTCTCCCAGACACACAGACAGCAGCAGCGCCAGTAGCCCACGCACAACACCAGGTCTCTGCCAAGCACTGAGGCACTCATTTCTTATGACTGAGGGGAATGCCACGTTTACAATGGGTGTGTCATTGGGTCTGCATTAGCTTCGACAAGATGTTTCCACCTAAGATGTAGTTTTTTGCTGTTAACAGGTACTTGTACTATTTGGCAGAGCGGTAAACATTTTCCCTCTTTCCTACCTCCTGAATTTCTTCCGTGATCATAAAATCACACCGAAGATGATGTTCATCATGTGGTTTAGTGGTAAGTCAAATCTTAAGTAGACAGGTGAGAAAATGCCTTTTATAAAGGTGCACACCAGGCAGAGAGATCATGTGGGTATCTGCTACAGCCCTTTGAAAACTTCTTTGCCTCATGAACCAAAAATAATAAAATCTCCCACTTAACAGGCACTGTCATCAAGATGGTGCCCCTCTCCACAGTGCCATGACACGGGTGAAGCTGAGGTTTCAAGGGGCAAAGGACGTGCTTAGGATCACGTGACCACTGGGGGTAGGGTGGATTCGCCCTTCCTTCTGGTCACACTTTCCTTGGCAGGACAGTGCCGGCCAGGGCGAGCTGTGTGTGGCTCAGCTCTGTGTGTTTTCTAGGCTGAAGTAATAGAGGGCTCAAAACTAAAAGGGTGAAAGTTGAAACATTTTTGCACTACGTGTTGGTTCTGGATGTTCTCCTCCTTAGTCACAAAGTTCTTGTAGGTTAATCTGAATGTTTTAGCCACTATTGTCACTTTTTCAAGGATGGAAATGAATTGATAAATCTTTGGCTCAAATTTATTCTTGAGCAATACATATAGTTCATTATGCTTTCTTGTTTAAATAGAATTAAAATATTTTCTGTGTGGGTTAGGATATAGCATCATGCATTATAATGTTCTCTATCCAAGCATGTCTGTTAATCTCTCTCAGATTTCTCTTCTTTCTAAAGACCGTGTTTGAAAATGTATGTGTTTGGGGTGGTGCCCATAGCTCAGTGGGTAGGACACCAGCCACATACACCCAGGCTGGCGGGTTTGAACCTGGCCCAGGCCAGCTAAACGACAATGAAAAACCCAACAACAACAAAAAAAAGCCAGGCGTTCTGGTGGGTGCCTTTAGTCCCAGCTACTTGGGAGGCTGAGGCAAGAGAATCGCTTGAGCCCAAGAGTTTGAGGTTGCTGTGAGCTGTGATGCCATAGCACTCTACCCAGAGCAACATAGTGAGACTCTGTCTCCAAAAAAAACGAAAGAAAGAAAATGTATGTGTTTAAAAAAACACAAACACGGGCGGTGCCTGTGGCTCATTTAGTAGAGCACCGACCCCATATACCAAAGGTGGTGGGTTCAAACCCGGCCTCGGCCAAACTCCAAAAAACAAAAAACTAGCCAGGCATTGTGGTGGGCGCCTGTAGTCCCAGCTACTCGGGAGGCTGAGGCAAGAGAATCGCCTAAGCCCAGGAGTTGGAGGTTGCTGTGAGCTGTGTTAATGCCACGGCACTCTACTGAGGGCGATAAAGTGAGACTCGGTCTCTACAAGAAAAAAAAAACACAGTATATGTATATGTGTGTGTGTATGCAGAATGAGAGACATTCATTATTAAATCATTTTACCAGTGAGGCAAACAACTGTACAAAGTAGTTGATTCAAGGTCTTGAAAATCTAAGAAAGGTATCAGATATTTTGTAAAGTTATGCGAGCTATTTGAGAGACAGGGCACAATGCTAGGCTTTTATGGGGTCCATGGGGACGTAAAGAGTGAGGGCCATTGCCCGCCCCATGTGGATTTCCATCCTGTCCTTTGGTTCCTCAACCTTTGCCTCTACTGCCAGCTCCTCCCATCATCATTAAACAGAGATTAGAGATTCTCTTTCCCAGCAAAACACGTAAAGCTTCAACCAAAATCCTAGCCCCACATCCCCTCCAGCTGCTCTGCACCTCCTTCTCTCATGGCCAGACCTCTTTGAGTGGTCTGTCCTCGCTTATTCTCTCTTATTCACCTCTCACCCACTAGGCTGGAACTGGCCTTGCCCCTGTCACCAGAGACCTGCAGCCAGACTTGCAGGGTATGTCTGCCCTGAGCCCAGCCATCTCCTCTCCACCACAGCCACCTTCAGACCGCTGACATTCTCCCCTCCGCCAGCCTCCAGGCCACACCTCGGGTTTCCCTTCTTTCCCTCTGGGGTCTCCTCAGGTTCCCACGTGACTCTTCCTCCTCTTCCTCTTTTACTGACCTCTCAAATGGTGGCTTCCTGCAGACCCAGACCCAGCCCCTTTTCTGTACTTGTGTTTCACACTTCACTGAATGAACTCAGCTGTCCTCTGGCCTTGACTTGCATTTAGTTCCCTCAGTCCCAACATCCTGTGTGGATGTGGTAGAGACATCACAAGTTCATCATGAGATACACCCCCTGCTCCAGCAGAAACTGATGGGAATATGTCACAGGCAGGGCTACCTTGACGGAACGTTCGCTGGGGCACACAGTGTCCGAAGCACAGTACATGTGCCAAGTCACTTAATCCTCTAGCCCTTGTGAGAGGTTTGGAGACTGAGTTATCACTCACCATGTCCCTCTGAATTCTATCCCCTTCACTTTCCCTGCTGTCTCCCCATCTTGGGTCCTGCTGTCGGGGTCAGTTCCTGGTGCTGTCTGCACTGCCCTGCACAGCCCCGCCCCGCCCTTTTCTCTCTGGCACCATCACATAAATTTTTTTTGAAACAGAGTTTTATTTTGTTGCACCTGGTAGAGTGCTGTGGCGTCACAGCTCACAGCAGCCTCAAACTCTTGGGCTTAAGAGATTCTCTTGCATCAGCCTCCCAAGTAGCTGGGACTACAGGCGCCCGCCACAACACCCAGCTATTTTTTTATTGCAGTTGTTGTTTACCCGGCCCAGGCCGGGTTCGAACCTACCAGCCTCAGTGTATGTGGCTGGTGCTGCAACCACTGTGCTACAGGCTTGGAGCCCTCATCACGTAAGTTCTTGTTTGCTCACTCTTCTCCAAGCTGCTTGGGGAGCTCCGAAGGTCAGGGCGAGGACTGCCTGTCCCCTTCATATGGCACCAGGGAAACCAGAATATTTCTGACAGAGGACAAGGCTACTTCCCAGTTTGGTCTGTGCCCCTCAGTCATGCCCCCGCAGCCCTCAGTATCACCAGAGCAGCCCAGAGCCCTGTCAGTGTCACCAGGGGACCACACAGGGGTAGCACCTTCAGACATGGGGACAGGGAGCAGACCGCACCCTGTGCTGTTGGCTGTGTCAGCTGAGTGTTGTAGAGGATGGTAGCAGCTGCCTTGCAGACCTTCCTGTGAAGGTACAGTGAGGCTCTGCCTGCCTAGGCCACAGCACAGGGCCTAGCACACACACAGGGAGGACTGGGCCCACAGCAATTGTCATGTGATTCCTTAGATACAGTGTCAGGCTTGATAACCCCCCTCACAAACACACCCACCCCTGCAGCTTTGCAGCCAGGACACCATCTCATCTGATATGCTCAGTGGGGCAAGGAGTTGTGTCTATTTGCTCCCCACTCGTGCAGCCAATCTGCTCACCCCCAGAACCTCACAGAGTCCCCACCCAGTCTCCCTGGAGGACCTAACCCATGAAGGCACTGCCTCCTCCCTGTCCCCAGGCCTTCGAGGGGCCATCCCCTATGCCCTGAGCCTGCACCTGGACCTAGAGCCCATGGAGAAGCGGCAGCTCATCGGCACCACCACCATCATCATCGTGCTCTTCACCATCCTGCTACTGGGCGGCAGCACCATGCCCCTCATCCGCCTCATAGACATCGAGGACGCCAAGGCACGCCGCAGGAACAAGAAGGACGTCAACCTCAGCAAGACGGAGAAGATGGTTAGTGCTGGGTGCACGGGTGGGAGGCAGAGGGCTGGTCCCTGCACCTCCACATGCACACACACTATGCACGCCCTAGCTGCCTGAACTGAGGAGGTGACAGAACTTGAACTCTAAAGCACAGACCCTCAGGGTAGTAGGGGTGTCTGCCAGCCTTGTGACCTGCCTAAGCCACAGAGGCTGTGGGCTGGCACTGTTTACTCTCCTCTCTAAAGCTTCATGGGGCACTGGAGGAGCTTGGGCCTACATCAGACTCTCCTTCCTCTGCCCTGCCAGTAGCCAATCAGAGCCAGGCCTTGGAAGGTGTCAAAATCCCATCACAGTCTCGAGTCCAAAACCTCCTACTGGGGCCCTGAGGCAGGGAATGTGGCTTAGTGTGGCTGAGGGCCACGAGAGGGGCACCTTCTGGAGGGTAGGGTAGAGCATGACGTGGCCCACTCTGCCTCCTCCAGACCCCACAGGTCCCCGTGCTAGGCCAGGCTACCTGACAGAAGCAGAGGCTGCTCTGGGCTCTTACCCCTATGCCCAAGCATTTCTGGAAATGCATTTTGTTTTTTTGTTTTTAGAGACAAGAGCCTCAAGCTGTCACCCTGGGTAGAGTGCCGTGGCATCACAGCTCACAGCAACCTCCAACTCCTGGGCTCAAGCGAGTCTCCTGCCTCCGCCTCCCAAGTAGCTGGGACTACAGGCACCTGCCACAACGCCCGGCCATTTTTTTTTTTTTTTTGATTGCAGCCGTCATTGTTGTTTGGCGGGCCCGGGCTGGATTCAAACCCGCCAGCTCAGGTGTACATGGCTGGCGCCTTAGCCCATTGAGCCACAGGTGCTGAGCCAGGAAATGCATTTTGTTCAGGCTGGGTTCAGTGGCTCATGCCTTTACCCCTAGCACTCTGGGAGTCGGAGGCGGGAGGATTACTTTAGATCAGGAGTTCAAGACTAGCCTGACCAAAGTGAGACCTTGTCCCTTATAAGTAGAAAAATTAGCTGGGCATTGTGGCAGGTGCCTATAGTCCCAAGAGGCTACCCAAGAGGCCCAGGCAGGAGGATTGCTAGGACCCAGGAGTTTGAGGTTTCTGTGAGCTAGGCTGAGGCAATGACACTGTAGCCTGGACAATAGAGTAAGACTCTGTCTCAAAAACAAACAAAAAAAAGAGAAATGCATGTTTTTCTAGTTCCTTTATTTAAGACCATTGGTGACTTGAGTCATGAGAGGCACAGACATCCTCATGTGGCTGCCCACTACCAGTACCAAGAGTTCAAGGCTGTGCAGACCTCAGCCTCTAGCCAGTGCAGTGCTGGTGGGAGGAAAGTTCTAAATGGCCTTTAGGCCTGGGCTTGGCAAAACTTTTCTCACACTTAGAGGCCCTTCTCACCTCACCCCTAACTACCAGCTTTCTTGTTTGTTTTTAGCAAGAGCTCTAGCGTTAGGTTTTTTGTTTCTTAGAGTCAGAGTCTCACTTTATTGCCCTCAGTAGAGTGCCATGGAGTCACACAGCTCACAGCAACCTCCAACTCCTGGGCTTAGGCTATTCTCTTGCCTCAGCCTCCCGAGTAGCTGGGACTACAGGTGCCCGCCACAATGCCCAGCTATTTTTTGTTGCAGTTTGGCCGGGGCTGAGTTTGAACCCGTCACTCTCAGTATATGGGGCTGGCACCCTACCCACTGAGCTACAGGCGCTGCCCTAGCATTAGGTTCTTAAGCCTTTTACTGGGTACCACAGTCAGTGTAAGGCTTGTCTCACACAGGCTGCGGGCCTCACCAGTAGTGTCCTGTAGGTGTGGGGTGGGGCCCAGAAGAATCAGCATTTCTAACAAATTGCCGGGCTACCATCATGTCAATGTTTATTGCAAACACGTTTGGGGAACCACAGCTTTAGGCAAACTAGGATGTCTCCTCAGAGGAAGAAGAGTTCTGGAATGTTTTCTATGGCCAAGTCAGCGTGCTCCATATTCCTTAGACTAGCTCAGATTATCCTAATAACCTGCAGGAAATCAGGTGCTTTCATTAAGCCTAGTTTGCAGGTGAGAATTTTGAGGCACAGAATTCACATCACACAGCTGCCCTCATACAGACTCCAGACTACGCTCCTCACCACCACATTCTCCACCCGTGGTCCTCACAGTGGGTCCTCCAGACCAGCAGCATCTCAGAACCTGTTAACTTGTTGGACATGCTAATTCCTGGACCTCACCCGAGACTTACTAGATCAGCAGCTCTGCACATGTGTCTGGCAGACCCAGTACTTTTGCAGCTTCAGAGCCCTCCAGGTCATTCTGATGGCAGGTCAGAGTTTGAGAACCTGGTTCCACAGCATCAAAATGCCCTCCCTACCCCCTCCGTTCCCTCCCTCAGTCCTTATCCCTACCTGCACCAGCACCACTGGGCCAGGAACCCAGGTGGGGATCCAGTTGGCTATGGCAAGACAGCTTCACTGTGGCTTTACTGAGTGAGGTTCCCTCAGCACAGTAGCAAACACCCTTCCCTTTCATTCCAGTCCTGTCTGCAAAGGGTGGGCAGCGATCCAGTGGCCTGAGCCCTCACTCTTCACGTGGAGTCCTTTCCTCTCCTATACTTTTGACTGGCAAAAGCCACCTACTGTGTAACCATAGCTAGTGGGGTCACAGATGAGAGAAAAAAGGAGCACCCCTGTGCAATCTTCGGGCACAATCCAGGACAGCAGCTCCCAGTCCTGGCTGCATGTTAGAATCACCTGAAGAGCTTAAAAACAAAGCCCCAGGGCAGTGCCTGTGCACCAGCCCCATATACCAAGGGTGCTCCCAGCCAAACTGCAACAAAAAACAGCCGGGCATTATAGCAGGCACCTATAGTCCCAGCTACTCGGGAGGCTGAGGCAAGAGAATCACCTAAGCCTAAGAGCTGGAGGTTGCTGTGAGCTGTGATGCCATGGCATTCTACAGAGGGTGACAAAGAGTCTTAAAAAAAAAAAAAACAAAAAAAACCCAGTTCTGTCCCAAACCTTCTGGTTTAGCTGTCCTAGATGGGGTCCCTAGCATCCCTTATGTTCTTACAAATCTTCCTGTCCCCCCCATGGGCTCCCCTGTGTCACCCTACACTGATGTAAGGTGGAGTTAGGGGTGGGGACACTGGCAGCCTAGGTAGTGTGGAGGCTTCCAGGAAGCCTGCTGGTGTCAGCTGACGGCCATCTGGTTGCCCCTCCTCCTGCCCAGGGCAATACCATCGAGTCGGAGCACTTGTCGGAGCTTACTGAGGAAGAGTACGAGGCCCACTACATTAGGCGGCAGGACCTCAAAGGCTTCATGTGGCTGGACGCCAAGTACCTGAACCCCTTCTTCACACGGAGACTGACACAGGAGGTGGGACATGGGCTGGCAGCACATTCTGAGGGGCCCCATGCCTTCCTTGCTCAGGACCTGCAATGGCCAAGGGTGGGGAGCAGGAAGAGTCGGAGGCAGGAAGGCTCACGTGGGACCACAGGCCACCACCTCCACTCCTGGGGCTGGATGTGCTTCTGCTTTTTTTTCCACTGCCATATTTAGTGTAAGACTTGTTCACACAGTTTGGTTTTCCTGGACAATAGACTCAGGACACTGATCAGCTTCTGAAACGGAGGGATTTGAGGCATTACCAGGGCCTCAAGCAGCGGTCCAGGGCTCCCAGGTCTCTCATTCCATTCCTCCAGGCCCTGCGGCTCTCCGTACTGGTGTGGGCTATGGGCGGTGGGGCTCTCCGGTCCCTGCCCTTGCTTCTGAGCCCCCTCTTCTGTCATGATGGCTGGTGGGGTGTGAGCTCTCACTGGGGGCCAGGCACTGCATCAGATGCTTCCTTCATTCGCCAACCAGCTACAGTAGCTATAGCTGTCATCTCACTTGACAGCTGAGGGGACTGGGCCAGGGAGGTGAAGGAACTCCCTGAGGTCCCATAGCCAATACTGGCCAAGTGGGTCTGATTCCAGAGGCCGTGACTTTTAATGTTGCATCACTCTGCCCTCTCCTCCTATTTCTGAATAACACCCTGTTTCTCCACTCTTCAAATGAAAGTCCCAGCTTGAGTCAGTTAACACTTTGAAATTCACCTTCCTTCCAAACCCCCATGTAGCCACACACACAACATACAGAGCAGCCTCACCTCACTGCCTCAGCACTGACCCTGATCCTGGCCCACTGACGAGGGCTTGGTTGTGTCTCTCGCCCTAGGACCTCCACCATGGACGCATCCAGATGAAAACGCTCACCAACAAGTGGTACGAGGAGGTGCGCCAGGGCCCCTCTGGCTCTGAAGATGATGAGCAGGAGCTGCTGTGACAGGCGCCCAAGCTTCAGGCAGGCAGAACCCAGGATGGGCATTTGCCACCCACAGACACCCAGCAGGGGCCTCCCAGAGGCACAAGCATTTGGCAACCTCCTTAGGATGTAAGAGTGGAGCCCACAGAGACTTCTTTTTTGTTTGTTTTTTTTTTTTTTTTTGCTTTTATTTCAGTTGGCTTGCACTCTTAGTTTCCTTGGTTTTTTTTTTTTTTTTTACATTGTCCTTGCTTGTAGTGATTCTTCTTGCCAGTTGCCTCCCAAGTAGCTGGGATTACGGGTGCCCACCACAATGCCTGGCGGTGTTCTTTCCTGGTGGTAGAGACAGGTCTTTTACTCTGGCTCACTCATGCTTATGCTGGTCTCGAACTGTGAGCACTAGAAATCCACCCGCCTCGGCCTCCCACAGCGCTGGGATTACAGACGTGCGCCACCACGCCCGGCCGAGACTTCTTAACCTAAAAATTTCCAGGCCTTTGGAGCCAGTTGGCCTCTGAAACGCCTGTCATCTCCCCACTCCTCACTGAGCCAGCCTCTCTGCTCTCGGTGTTGCATCCTGGCCCCCAGATTGGAGTGACCACTTGTCCCAGGTGAACACTTCTCTCTGCCTCTGCAGCCAGGCAAGCAGTCGCCTGTCAAGCGGGGTTCTGCCCAGTCTGCTGAGGAACACTTGTTGGCAGTTTGAGCCATTCACAAGCCCCTGCCTTTGTCACAGCCCCTGCTGGGATGGGCCTTTGTGTTGGCAGGTGGACGTCATCAAGGTGCTTGGAGGTCAGCAGCAACAGTTCTGACCTAAGTGGCAAGGCCCAGAAATCTTGAAAACCTCACAATTCCCCTTTGCAGTAGTTCCTGTATTCCCTGAGGAAGAAAAACTGGGTGATCTTTTTTCCTTAACCTCTTGTTGGCACCTCACTGCTTGTTTCCCTAGTTGGAGGCAGCTGCCGCCCTTCTCAGGGTGTATTGTGAATGTTTACACTGGTACCCTCTAGTATCTTCTCTAGAGCTAGCCCCACTGAAAGGTGCAACCCCGGGTTTTAAGGGTGGGAGAGCAAGCCTATTCTGTGGGGTCAGAGCGCCCTCTAGGGGGAGAAGCTAGTGGCACAGGGTTTGTAGCACTTGGCACCTGCGGTCTTCAGTTTAAATTCTTGCATTTCTATAACGAAGAAAGCTACTAGTGGCCTCTTGCCATCTGATCTCCCTGTCTGTGACTCTCCCACTTGGTGGTTCTTTTTTCTTTTGTTTTTATGCAGGGTAGCCTTCAACCTGCAAAATAGAATGAAAGCTCCCCACTGATGGTCCTTATTTGTCCAACTGAGGTCCTTTTTCTGGGCTCTGCCTTGTGCAGTCACTGGTTACCTGCTGCCACCTTTACTGCCAATCAGGGTTCTGTCCTCTTTCTCCTCTCCCAGTTCCCTACCATGTTGCATTCCTTTTGTCACCCGTGCCAGGGTATCAGCTGCCCAGAGCTCTGGGGAAGGAGCCAGAGCAGCAACATGTGGTCCTCCTCCCCATTCACCCCAACTTAGGACCCCAGTGGCCTGGAGCCAGATGTGCCCACACACAGTCAGCACCATCCCTCAGCTTGGACTTCCTAGCTGTCTTGGGATGAGGAGCTGCCAATTGCTCCAGATGAAATGGGGTTATTGACTCATCTTCTCCTCACTTGCTCTTTAACAAGCCTCGTAACTGCTCAACTCTGCCCATCTAAGGGCCATTGACAACTTTTTGCATGTGGCTCTGGGTCTCAGTTGGAGTCTTGGAACTCAGTACCCTTGGGTGATTTAGTCATTATTTGCATGTCCTTGTTTCTCTGAGGACACAGTGGGCCTGTATGGGCCAGCATGGACACTGGGCTGGTAGCAGGTACATTTCCATCTCTTCTGTCTCAGGCACGATGACCCTGGATGTTAGGAAGAACTGATCTCAGGACCCTCCAGGACTCATGCCAAGTATGAGAGGCCAGGCCCCAACCCTAGCATCTTGTCTGGCCCCCATAGTAGTTGGAGCAGGCCAGTGGGCAGGAAGCATGTGGTTTGCTCTTAATGCATGAAAAGTAAATTTGTACTTGATAGAGCTAAAAATATGATCTTTTTGTAATCTCTCATCTTAACCCTGTAATTTGAGCCAATGCCCTTGCTTAAATTTTGGTCTTCACCATTTCCCTCCAGAGAAGAGGTCAAAGAGTAGCCTCTCTGAGAGCGAGGCCAAATGGGGGCAGGGATTCGAGGTCAGATTTTTCTCTTACGACAGCTCAGAGCTAATTTACTTTTTCTCCTGAATTTCAGGGCATCATCTCACAGATGTAAGTTACTTTGCAAACTCAATGACTTAACAGGATTTTTTTTTCTTTTTCTCCCAATCTTAAATTCACAAATTAAGAAATGAAAAGTCAGATCTTCTCAGTTCATATTGCCCCTTGTCACCAGGTCCAATGTCTTTGGGGATAGGAGCCACATCACACATGACTTTCAGCTGACACCTGCCACACCTTGCACTGTAGCAGAGCACTGGGAGCTTGGGGGAGGGGGTGGGGAGGCTTTCTTGAAAGGCTGCACCTCTCATGAGCCTCCTCTGCCCCCTGCTGGCTAAGTGAGGGTTTGGCAGCTTGGGAGAGCTACCCTGAGAGCAAGGGTAGCTAGCTAACTGTACCTCAGCCGTCACAGTTGGCTTCTGTAATAAGCAAAGGGCCATGGAAGTCTATTTTTCTAGAAGATTTGCTTCTGATGTCTTTGCCCCAGAATCAAAAATTTCTGCTGTCTACATTTAATATACCCAAAGTTATTTGGGGCAGTAAATGCATAGAACATATAAAAATATGCAGTTTATACCTTCCTGCCTGTATATTTTCTTTTAGGTGTAAGCCACAAGACAGGAGAGCTACAGTGAGTAGGAGGAAGCGCTTAAAGTGAAAGACGCTGTGGGGGCTCCCTGTGGCTCTCCACAGCTGGCTGTGCCATTTCAGGTCACTTTTGTGGTGATAGGACCCCTCAGAACAAACACCTGCTGCAACTCAAGGTGTGAGGACTTTGGGGGAAAGTTTGGCTGTTCCTAGGACCACAGAGATCATTTTGCAGTGGGCTGGGCCCAAGGCCAAGCTGAAGGTAGTTCAGTTCCATTATCTTGTGCTCAGACACTCAGAACAAAACCAAAGCCCTCCTGCCCCAGGTCAGCCACCCTTTCACAGTAGGAATGCTGGCTGGGCCCTGCCTGGCTGGCGTGAGGCCAGGGGCCAGCCCTGAGCCAACCCAGAGAGGCCTGGATTTGCATGCAGTTTCCTTTGTGTGCCATAGAACACCAAAAGATGAGTGAGATCTTCTCAATACTCTTGTCAGAGGTGCCATCAGCAAGGTGTGGTCTCATGAAGTCTCCAGTCATGTTCCCACTGGAACCCTTATGCTTGACTAAAGCCAGGACCCTACTTCTTTGGAGGGAGGTAGGCTGGGAGCTGGCAGAGGTACAGGTGGGTCCTGGGGTTGGCTCTGGGCTTAGGCCTGCTCCCTGACTCCAGTATGAGAAAGAATCTCAGCTGCTTTGGTTGGGATTGTAAATGCAAACGAGAAAAGTGTTCCTCCCCTCTCTTCAAAATGCTGGCAGATGTCTCTCCTGCTGGTTGGTGGGCAGGAAACCAAATCTGGACTGCTCCTGATAACAGAAGCCAGAATCACTGAGAAGTTCTGGAAAACCCAGTCTCCAGAGCCCCAGGGAAGTGTTTTAAATGAAAACACCATAGTCAGAAATAAAGGCTTCAGAAAAAGGAGACATATCCCCTTCAAGTGAGGCTCCTGCCAGTTCTCAGACATGCAGTTAGATGTCAAAGGACTTTGCATCATTAGCCATGTAAAAGATGGAAGACTTTCTGGCTGGGCGCCTGTGGCTCAGCGGGCTAAGGTGCCAGCCACATACACCTAAGCTGGCAGGTTCGAATACAGCCCAGGCCTGCCAAACAACAATGACGGCTGCAACCAAAAAATGGCCATGATGCCACAGCACTCTATCCAGGGTGACAGCTTGAGGCTCTGTCTCAAAAATAAAAAGAAGGAAGACTTTCTAACATGCCCTCCCCCACATCCCACTGTCCCACCCCAGCTGACACTATCCCAGAGGAGGCTGCTCTCCCAGTGCTTGACTGGCTTCAGGGTATCATGGCTGGAGGCCCCATGCCCTGGTGGCCAGAAGAAAATCACCTGCTAGCCCTGCAGGTCTCGTAGCCCCTTCGAGGTTGCACATAGAATGGGGAAGGCTGTGGCTGCCACCAAAGGCTATCATGTTTTCCTCAAGTTGGACTTCTGCAAAGCTTGATATTTTCTCAAGATTAATCAAAATCTTTTATTCTTCGTTTTCTTTGTAAAAATGGAGGGTTTTTTTAAAGTACTATTTTTTGTTTTGTCTTCAGGAACATTAGGAAGGCCAGGCTCAGGCTTCTTATTTTGTCTCCAAGTGAGCTGTGACAGGCACTGTTAGGGCCCTGGCTCCTGAGAAGTGATTGGCTGCTCTTCTTGGGGGGCTGTAGATGGGAAGGGAAAGTGGGTCAGAGATATGTCCCTGTGGCTGTAATGCTGGAGCCCCTGCAGTACCTCACAGGATTCAGACGATTCCAAAATGGGTAGAAAACGGTCATGTCACTGGATGCTTGTTGAGAAATAAAAGTGAATGCTGCTGAATTGAAGCTGGTTTCTGTGTTCATATTCAGGTGGCTTTGCAAGGGTCACACACGGTAGCCTCGACTTTGTCACATGTCTACTCAGCCCCTCTGGACCAGCCACCTGCAGAGTGCAGTAGTTAGGAGCAGGGCTTTGGGTCAGGTAGGGCTGGGTTGGGTCCTGCCTCTGGCTCTCAGTGAGGGCCCCTCAGTCAGCCCCCCAGCCATGCCTACAGCATTTCCTCACAGGTGCTGGTTCTGTTCTATTCTAGGCCAGTTGGGAGGGCCACCTGGGATCACAGATGGGTCCCTGGCAAGACTCTGATGGTAAAAGGGGGGATTTGTTTTTTTTTTTTTTTGAGACAGAATATCCCTGTATTGCCCAGGCTAGAATACAGTGGTGTCATCACAACTTACTACAGACTTGAACTTCGGGGCTCAAGTGATCCTCATGCCTCAGCCTCCTGAGTAGTAGTCGTCCTAGTAGGACTACAGGCATGCACCACCACTCCCAGCTAATTTATTTTTTTTTTTATTGTATAGACAGCATCTCGATATGTTACCCAAGAAGTCTTGAACTCCTAGCCTTAAGCAGTCCTCCAGCCTCAGCCTCCTTAAGTGCTGGGATTATAGGCATGACCACTGAACCTGGCTGAAAACTTTCATTGAATTGGCACTGCCACAGAAACTGGGGCTCATCCACACCCTCCGATCAGAGGTGGTGATGTTATGTGTGGGAAGTCTGGGGCATGAGTTTATTTTTACCCTCAACGTACTTCCATAAGGCATCCAAAGCTGCTTATGATAACAGACACAAATAAAAAGTGCACATGCTGGGCGTAGTGGATCACACCTGTAATCCTAGCACTTGGAGGCTGAGGTAGGTGGATTGCCTGAGCTCACGGGTTTGAGACCAGCCTGAGCCACAGCGAGACCTCGTCTCAAAAAAATAGCTGGGCGTTGTGGCAGGTGCCTGTAGTCCCAGCTACTTGGGAGACTGAAGCAAGAGAATCGCTTAAGCCCAAGAGTTTGAGGTTGTTGTGAGCTGTGACGCCGAGGGACTCTACCGAGGGTGGAAAAGAAAAAAAAAAAAAAAGAAATTGGAACAGAGGGAGCACAACTACCAATTTTTAGGAGATGGAGAAAAAGGAGGAACATGCTAAACAACAAACAGGCTGAAATAAGAAAAATTTAGACCCTAGCAAACTCTAAGGACAATTACTTCAACAAATACATCTCAAGGAAAAAAGGAAAGGTGGGACACCAATACTCAAAAGGGGAAGCCTACGGAGAAAAGGTGAATTTTTTTTTTTTTTTTTTGTAGAGACAGAGTCTCACTTTATCGCCCTAGGTGGAGTGCCGTGGCATCACACAGCTCACAGCAACCTCCAACTCCTGGGCTTAAGCGATTCTCTGGCCTCAGCCTCCCAAGTTGCTGGGACTACAGGTGCCCGCCACAACGCCCGGCTATTTTTTTCTGCTTCTGCAGTTCAGTGGAGGCCAGGTTTGAATCAGCCACCTTTAGTATATGGGGCTAGCACCCTAGTATATGGGGCTAGCACCCTACTCGATGAGCCACAGGCACCGCCCAGGAGAAAAGGTGATTTAAAGTCAAACGGCGGCCCCCATAGCTCAGTAGGTAGGGCGCTGGCCACATACACTGAGGCTGGCGGGTTCGATCCCAGCCCAAGCCTGCTAAAACAACAATGACAACTGCAAGAACAACAATAAAATAGCCAGGCATTGTGGCGGGTGCGTGTAGTCCCAGCTACTTGGGAGGCTGAGGCAAAAGATTCGCTTAAGCCCAAGAGTTTGAGGTTGCTGTGAGCTGTGATGCCACATCACTCTACCAAGGGCAACAACTTGAGACTCTGTTTAAAAAAAAAATAAAAATAGGGCAGCGCCTGTGGCTCAATGAGTAGGGTGCCAGCTCCATATATCGAGGGTGGCGAGTTCAAACCCAGCCCCAGCCAAACTGCAACAAAAAATAGCCGGGTGTTGTGGCAGGTGCCTGTAGTCCCAGCTACTAGGGAGGCTGAGGCAAGAGAATCACCTAAGCCCAAGAGCTGGAGGTTGCTGTGAGCTGTGATGCCACAGCACTCTACTGAGAGCGACAAAGTGAGACTCTGTCTCTAACAAAAAATAATAAAAAAAGAAAATTGGGGGTGGTGCTTGTGGCTCAAAGGAGTAGGGCAACAGCCCCATATGCTGGAGGTGGTGGGTTCAAACCCAGCCCCAGCCAAAAAGAAAATTAGCTCAGCGCCTGTGGCTCAAGTGGCTAAAGCGCCAGCCACATACACCTGAGCTGGTGGGTTTGAATCCAGCCGGGGCCAAACAACGATGGCTGCAAACAAAAAAAGGCCGGGCGTTGTGGCAGGCGCCTGTAGTCCCAGCTACTTGGGAGGCTGAGGCAGGAGACTCACTTGAGCCCAGGAATTGGAGGTTGCTGTGAGCTCTATCCAGGGTGACAGCTTGAGGCTCTGTCTCAAAAAAAAAAAGAAAAGAAAAATAAAAAGTCCTATCAATCGGGCGGCACCTGTGGCTCAAAGGAGTATGCGGGTTCAAACCCAACCCAGGCCAAAAACCGCATTAAAAAAAAAAAAAAAAAAGTCCTATCAATCAATCGAAATGTGGGTAACTTATTTGAGCCCTGATGCAAATAAACAGGAAAATCCATATTTAAAAAATATGAATTTGTAAGACAACAGACATCACCTAGATATTTGTTAATATTAAGGAGCTGTTTCAAAAAGAAAGATGTTGGGTGGTGCCCTGTGGCTCAGTGAGTAGGGCACCAGCCCCATATGCCAAGGGTGGCGGGTTCAAACCCGGCCCCAGCCAAATAGCAACAACAACAACAAAAATAGCCGGGTGTTGTGTCGGATGCCTGTAGTCTCAGCTACTGGGGAGGCTGAGGCAAGAGAATCACTTAAGCCCAAGAGCTGGAGGTTGCTATGAGCTGTGATGCCACAGCCCTCTACCGAGGGCAATAAAGTGAGACTCTCTCTAAAAAAAAAAAAAGTAAGATGTTGGCTGGGCATGGTGGCTCATGCCTATAATCCCAACTCTGGGAGGCTGAGGCAGGTAGATTGCTTGAGCTCAGAAGTTTGAGATCAGCCTCAGCAAGAGTGAAACCCTGTCACGACTAAAAATAGAAAAATTAGCCAAGTATTGTGGCAGGCACCTGTAGTCCCAGCTACTTGGGAGGCTGAAGCAAGAGGATCTCCTGAGCCCACAAGTTTGAGGTTGTTGTAAGCAATGACACCATGGCACTCTCTACCCAGGGTGACAGAGACACAGTCTCCAAAAAAAAAAAAAAAGTATGATGTTATACTAATTGTTTTAGTCTGTCTAGGCAGCAAAATACCATAGACTGGTTGGCTTTTATACAATAATAGTCCCTCACAGTTCTGGAGGCTGGTAAGTCTAAGATAAAGGTACGCAGATTCAGTGTCTGGTGAGAGCCCACTTCCTGATTCACAGATAGTGGTCTCCTCACTTGGTCTTCATACAGTGGAAGGGAAGAACTCTGTTCTCTCCAGCCCCTTCTGCCCAGGGATTATGGGCAATAATTCCTTTCATGGAAGTTCCACCCTCATGACCTAATCACCTCCTAAAGGCCCTACCTCCTAATACCAGCACACTAGGGATTAGGTTTCAACATACGGATGGGGGGGGACCATAAAATATTCAGTCCATGGCAGGTATCATGTTTTAAAAACTCTTATCTTTTAGATACATACACTGGAATATTTACAAATGAGATGTCTGGAATTTGCTTCATAGGAATGCGAGAGTGAGGGAGTAGGTGGCCAGAACAGAGGAAACTGAGGTGGCCACAATTTGGTAACTGTTGAATTGCTGAAGCTGGGCTCAGTGTACACGAGGATTCACTGTTCTTAATCTAACTTCTATTGTAAATAAAAGGGTTGGTTTGGGGAGTTTAATTTATTTATTTTTATTCAGACAGACAGTCTCACTTTTTCACCGGGTAGAATGCCATGGCATCATAGCTCACAGCAACCTCAAACTCTTGGGCTCAAGCCTTAATGCCTGGCTATTTTTGTTGTTGTTTAGCAGGCCCGGGCCAGGTTTGAACCCACCAGCCTCGGAGCATGTGGCCAGCACCCTAACCACTGAGCTATGGGTGCCCAGCCTGAGGTTTTATTTTTATTTTTTAAGATGGGGTCTTGCTATGTTGCCCAGCCTGGTTTTGAACTCCTGGGCTCAAGGAAGCTCCTAAGCTCCTGCCCCAGCCTCTTGAGTAGCTGGGATTACAGGTACCATCTCACTTGGCAAAAAAAAAGCTTTCATTTTTAATTTTTATTTATTTATTATTTTTTGAGACAGAGTCTCACTATGTCGCCCTGAGTAAAGTGCCGTGGCGTCACAGCTCACAGCAACCTCAACCTCTTGGGCTTAAGTGATTCTCTTGCCTCAGCCTCCCAGGTATCTGGGACTACAGGCGCCTGCCACAACGCCCAGCTATTTTTTGGTTGTAGGCCTAGGCTCCAGGCTGATTTGAATCTGTCAGCTCTTGTGTTATGTGGCTGGCACCCTACCCACTGAGCTACAGGCGCTGAGTCACAAAAAAAAACTTAAAATAGACAAATCGTAAAAAATGTGGCTTAAACAAGCAATAGTTCACTTCTCACATAACAAACCTGGAGGCAGGGGGAGCAAGCAGATCATTCCTGCAGCTCTCTGGGTATCAGCCACTGCTCACTCCCTTCTTCATTTGGTTCCCCTCAGTCTCAGCCTCTCTAACCCCAGCCATCATAGCATTCCAGCTAGAAGGAAAAGTCAGGGTGGGAAAGGCAACCTCCCTTCTTTGAAGGACAAGTCCTAGAAGCCAGACAAAGCACCTTTCCATCCAGGGACCATACGACCATGGCTGACTGCAGGACAGGCTGAGAAATGCAGTCTTTTTTCTGGGTGGCCACAGATCTAATTCCAAAGGAGAAGCGGTAAATGGAGATTGGGGTATGATTCACTGTCTATCACCAGAGCTATCCCTCTGAGATTGGCATGCTGAGTGCCACAGATTGGTGCTTGGCATCAGAGCTAAGGCTGTACAACTGGCAGATCTCAGGAGGTTTCAATATGCTTGTCAGTTACATTTACAAATTAACCAACCTGCTCTGAAGTTGCTGCTCCCCTTTGGATGCGGGAGCAAACATCTGGCTCCCTCTACCCTCCTAGGAGAGGTGTACATCTCCAGAAAGCTACTGCTCCTAACAGCCAGGGTGACGATGGCATTTCCTAAGCTGTAGCTAAATGCAGTCCCAGCCAATGCATGAAATGAAGAAACCTATTCCGGCTTTGCCCCAATAGCTAAGCTGCCTCCTGGGGGCCAGCACAGCAGAGTGGGCAGCAGGCTGGGCTCAGGCCCTGCTGGTGCTGAAAGCCAGGGCTGCACAAGTACAGCTGCTCTCCTCCCCTCTGTGAGACTTCTGCCATGTATGAAATATTTTGCTTTCATGTCAATATGCATTTTAAAAAATGCCTTAAATTGAAAGAAATCTATCACTACTGTAAATGGAAAAGTAGCATACTTCACCTAGGCATACTACCTGCAAGGTAACTGAAAACCTGGCTAAGATCCTGACAAAGTCTCTAAGCCTGATGGCTGTTTTCTCTTTGTTAAAGACAAAGTAGCATTAAACCCACTTCCCCCTTGAGACAGTTAAATGGATGGAAGGGATTAAAAATGGAATTAAAAGGGCGGCACCTATGGCTCGAGGAGGGCGCTGGCCCCATATACCAGAGGTGGAAGGGTCAAACCTGACCCTGGCCCAAAACTGCAAAAAAAAAAAAGGAATTAAAAAATATTAATAGAAATGAAATTACCTTTTTTTTTGTACAGACAGAATCTTACTTTATTGCCCTCAGTAGAGTGCCGTGGTGTCACAGTTTACAGCAACCTCCAACTCCTGGGCTTAGGCGATTCTCTTGCCTCAGTCTCCTGAGTAGCTGAGACTACAGGTGCCTGTCACAACGCCCAGCTATTTTTTTTATTTTTTTATTTTTTAGAGACAGAGTCTCACTCTATCGTCCTCGGTAGAGTGCTATGGCATCACAGCTCACAGCAAACTCCAACTCCTGGGCTTAGGTAATTCTCTTGCCTCAGCCTCCCAAGTAGCTGGGACTACAGGCGCCCACCACAAAGCCTGGCTATTTTTCTGTTTTGCAGTTCCGCCGAGGCGGGTTTGAACCCACCACCTTCGGTATATGGGACCGGCGCCCTACTTGATGAGCCACAGGCGCCGCCCACGCCCAGGTATTTTTATTGCAGTTTGGCCAGAGCTGGGTTTGAACATACCCTCAGTATATGGGGCCGGCGCCGCCCAGAATTAACTTTTTATAATGTCCTTCAGTGTCATTTAACACCTCTCAGTTACCACCCACAATCATTTCTCCAGAAGTACACAGTCCCACCCCTGGGAACTCTGTGCACCTGTTTACAGATGGGGATCACAACAGTACCTACCTTCTAGGATCAATGAGACTATTACATGGGGTCACACAGGCAAAGTCTCATATATAAACTGCCTGGCTTACACTATAGCACTCAAGTGCTGCCTATTATTTTTCAAGCAAAAATTTGAATCCTGTCATTAAGGAACTAAATATGGTTGGTTCTCAACAAAAACAAAAACCAAGCAACCAAACTTCAAAGATGTTTGAAGGGGAAGGGGGGGCGGGACATAAAACCCCAAACACTTCATTTAACAATGGAAGACATTTTATTATTAATATTTTTAATCATCTCTCAACATCTCAACTCTTCGTAGAAATCAAATGCAAAACATCTGCATTTTTAAATTAGCATATATTTAACTATCTCAATCACAGCAACCTCATACAATAAGATACACACCAAAGACCATAGTTGTAGTATTTTTCCTATTCCAGTCTACGAACACAGTACTTCCGTGATGATAGGTACATTGGACTTTTTCCTCTTAGGATTGAGTTTAGTCATTCCTGCTTTTGTTCACTGTGTAAGTTATGTGGCATCACGGTTTGTTAAAAGAGTTAGTTATTGTAATACTGGAGCAATCTGGAAATGGAAAACTAGAAAACTAGAGCTCTCAGGAATGGGCCAGGCATTGCTGGTTCTGAAATGTGAAAAGGAAGAACATCATAGATGAATGCCCCAGTTAGACTAATCTTAATAATAAAGTTGGTTGAAATTCAGCTTAACATATACATTGTAAATCTACATATGATCTACCAGATATATCAAAAAAAGAGCCATAGAAGATTTGGAAAAACCTTAAAATCATTCGACTGAGTTGGAAGAACATCAGCAAATTCACAGTGGCCTCAGGATTCAGCCAGATTTAAACTTTCTCAAGAGCCAGTATCTTTCTCCTGGAAAAACCCACTGTACATAAATCTCTTAACATGGTGTACATCACAAACATTTATGATTAAAATATATTATTAATTCACAAGGAAGCGGCTTTATTTTTAAACTTCTGCCCCACTCCTGCTCTGTGCCCCCAAAAGAAAAATCCAGGGGTTGCTAATTCACATGAGGAGTTGAATGGGCCTCCAGTTTGGAAGTGCTTAGGCTTAGCTGAGTATCTGAGGAGCCATCTGCCTCATGGGCACGTGCTGGCTCCTGCCCAATTTTAGTGCAAAAAAAATCACAAACGTTGCTGCAGATGAGTCCTGGAAACTGGTGAAGAAAAGAGGACTGAGATGGAGGGCTGGTGGGAATCCCAAAGGCTTTTCCTTCAGAAATATGACTCAAGAAGTTCAGAGTATAAGGTTCACACTCAGCAAGTACCAAAGGCCAGGCCAACAGATCTGAAGGGTGAGGTCCCTGAATCGTCACTAGGTATCACAGTCTGCAGGCATCCAGACTTCAACATCTGCTCTAACCCCCTAAGTGCACACTGGAGGTAGGTGTCTAGTTATTTATCATAGGGAAGACAGTGGCTTTCCACCAACTCAAGGGTGGGACTTCACCTCTACTCCTCTCCTGCCCCCAACTCTCCACTCTACCTTTGGGCTGTAGGGAGTGGAGGACACAACAGGAAAGGGCATGAGGCCCTTCCTTGGAAGACTAAAGAACCCAGGGCATTTTCATAAATAGCTACATAATTAATTTTTTAACCACTTTGAAACACACAGCAAGTTGAATATTTATTTAAAAATAAATCTCAAAAATATCTATTTACAGTACAGTAAGAGGAACATGTGCAAACAACAGAAAGGGAAAAAAGTGAGTCCTGCTATGGAAAGTTACACTGCAATGTATTGGAACCAAGTTC
>CAUYRH010095146.1:0-21775 GCA_963574655.1 Perodicticus potto
TTCGTCTGCTTCCTCGTTTAAATCGGAACCACTTCAGGGCGGCGGCGGGGGGGGCCAGGAGTGGGGGGCCCACCCCAAATAAACGAAAAGGCGGGGGGGTGACAGACCGCGCCCCCCACAAAAACAAAAAAAAAAAAAAAAACCAACCCACTAAAACAAACCGTTAATTTTTTTTTTTTCTGCTTTTTTGGCCCCGGGCGGGTACCCACCCCGCCACCTCCGGCATATGGGGCCAGCGCCCTACTCACTGAGCCACAGGCGCCGCCCAAAAGTTCAATTTTCTTAATGTTAATTAGAGGGAAATCAGCAATCACATTATCTGGAAGGGGTACAATTTGCCTGAAGCCTTTGGTAGGTTTTCATTTCATTTTCTTTTCCGACAGAGAGTAAGGGTAGGCAGCAGGAAAGCCCTTGAAATCAGTGGAGTGATTTAGGGAACTCCATTGAGGACAAAGGGCTTTTTTTTTTTTTTTTTTTTTTTTCCCCCCGTAGAGACAAAGTCTCACTTTATCGCCCTTGGTAGAGTGCCGTGGCCTAGGCGATTCTCTTGCTCAGCCTCCCGAGTAGCTGAGACTACAGGCGCCCGCCACAACGCCCGGCTATTTTTCTGTTTTTGCAGTTTGGCCGAGGCCGGGTTTGAACCCGATACCTCCGGTAAATGGGGCCAGCGCCCTGCTCGCCCTACACAGGCGCCACCCAGGGCTTTTTTTTTCTATTTAGTTTTGTTGTTGATAACAAAAGCAAGTCATGTTTATTATTTAAAATGTAAATAGGGGCCGGGTGCAGTGGCTCTCGCCTGTAATCTTGAAGGGCCGAGGCGGGTGGATTGCCTGAGTTGTAGGTTCCAGACCAGCCTGAGCAAGAGCGAGGGAGCCCTCGTCTCTAAAAACAGCCCGACGTTGTGGCAGGCGCCTGGAGCCCAGCTACTCGGGAGGCTGAGGCAAGAGAATCGCATGAGTCCAGGAGTCTGACGCTACAGCACTCTATGAGCACAACAAAGTGAGACTGTCCCAAAACAGAAACAAAACAAAACAAACAAACAACAACAACAACAAAAAGTAAATAGGGCGGCACCTGTGGCTTAGCAAATAGGGCGCTGGCCCCATATACCGAGGGTGGCGGGTTCAAGCCCAGCCCCAGCTGAACTGCAAAAAAAAAACAAAAAAATAGCCGGGCGTTGTGGTGGGCGCCAATAGTCCCAGCTACTCGGGAGGCTGAGGCGAGAGAATCGCCTAAGCCCGGGAGTTGGAGGTTGCTGTGAGCTGTGTGACGCCACGGCACTCAACTGAGAGCAATAAAGTGAGACTCTGTCTCTACAAAAAAAAAAAAGAGTTGGAGGTTGCTGTGAGCTATGATGCCACAGCGCTCTACCCAGGATGACAGCTTGAGACTCCATCTCAAATTAATTAATTAATTAATTAATTAAAAGATATTATTATATCGAACACTGCAGTTTGAGTTTTCTTTTCTTGAGAAAGAGTCTCACTGTAGGTCAGCGCCTATAGCTCAGTGGCTAGGGTGCCAGCCACATACATCAGAGCTGGTGGGTTCGAACCCAGCCTGGGCCTGCCAAACAATGACAACTACAACCAAAAAATAGCCAGGCGTTGTGGTCGGTGCCTGTAGTCCCAGCTACTTGAGAGGCTGAGGCATGAGAATCGCTTAAGCTCAAGAGTCTGAGATTGTTGTGAGCTGTGATGCTACAGCACTCTACCGAGGGCAACATAGTGAAACTCTGTCTCAAGAAAGAAAAAAAAGAGAGTCTCAGTCGCTCTGGGAAAGAGCTCTATGGTGTCACAGCTCACAGCAACCTCATACTCTTGGGTTCAAGCAATCCTCTTGCCTCAGTTTTTCGATTTTTTTTCTTTTCCTTTTTTTTTTTTTTTTTTTTTTTTTTAGACAGAGTCTCACTTTTTCTCCCGGGGTAGAGTGATAATGGCATCACAGCTCACAGCAACCTCCAACTCTTGGGCTTAAGTGATTCTCTTGTCTCAGCCTCCCGAGTAGCTGGGACTACAGGTGCCTGCCATAATGCTTGGCTATTTTTTTGTTGCAGTTTGGCCGGGGCTGGGTTTGAACCTGCCACCCTCGGTATATGGGGCCGGCGCCCTACTCCTTTGAGACACAGGCACCGCCCCCAGTTTTTTATTTTTAATAGAGACGGAGTCTCACTCTTGCTCCAGCTGGTCTCAAACACGTGAGCTTAAGCACCCGTCTTGGCCTCCCAAAGTGCTAGGATTATAGGCATGCACTACCATGCCTGGCCAGCTGAACCATATTGTGGTAGTTCTTCCATAATGGGGCATATGTATCTATTAGTTCTTTCCCTGGTGGCATAGTATTCCACAATATGAAGTACAGTAATCTAATTACCTTTCCCAATTGATGTATATAGTTAGATTCTCTTCAGTGGTTTACTATAGAGTAACACATGCATAGCGTAAAACATTCAACATTTCAGAAATGTATGGCTTAGAAAGCAAATGTTTTTCATAATCTCCTCTCAGATAACCACCACGTATATCATCTATATTGTGCAGTCTCTGTACGCTATTGGAAACACATATGGGTTGTACTAAACATCCTGATTGTTGCTGAAACCTTTAGGTTTTGAATTCTGTGTCCATGAAGAGGTTGGGTTTTAGGCTAAAAACTGTGAGATCCATCAAGTCCTCAGAAATGGGGAATTTACAGGTCTGTCTACACTACCCTGCCACCTGTTCTGCTTCCCTATCTTTAGACTCTTCTCCCTTCCAGGGCAACCCTCCCATCCTCCACCTCTCCAAGGGTCCTAAATTGCTATTAAAGTCCAAGTCCTTTTCTGTTCTTTTTTTTTTTTTTTTTTTTTTTTTTGAGACAGAGCCTCAAGCTGTCACCCTGGAGAGAGTGCTGTGGACATCACAGCTCACAGCAACCTCCAACTCCTGGGCTCAAGCGAGTCTCCTGCCTCCACCTCCCAAGTAGCTGGGACTACAGGTGCCCGCCACAACGCCTGGCCATTTTTTGGTTGCAGCCGTCATTGTTGTTTGGCGGGCCTGGGCTGGATTCGAACCCGCCAGTCATGTGTACGTGGCTGGCACCTTAGCCCATTGAGCCACAGGCGCCGAGCCCCTTTTCTGTTCTTATCTTCACAAATTACCTTCTAACACATGATAAATACATGACTTGTCTATATCCTTTGCTATATAAGCCACTTTTACAGTTAGGTAAATCCTTTATTTAAAGGGTAGTCTTTTTTTTTGCAGTTTTTGGCAGGGACCTGGTTTGAACCCACCACCTTCGGTATATGGGGCCAGCGCCCTAGTCCTTGATCCACAGGGGCTGCCCTAAGGGGGCAATCTTAACAATTAAGAAAGTCTCTCTTTTTTTTTTTTTTGAGACAGAGCCTCAAGCTGTCACCCTGGATAGAGTGCTATGGCATCACAGCTCACAGCAACCTCCAATTCCTGGGCTTAAGCGAGTCGCCTGCCTCTGCCTCCCAAGTAGCTGGGACTACAGGTGCCCGCCACAACATCGGCCATTTTTAGGTTGTAGCCACCATTGTTGTTTGGTTGGCCTGGACTGGATTCGAACCCTCCAGCTCAGGTGTACGTGGCTGGCGCCTTAGCCCGTTGGGCCACAGGCGCCGAGCCAGAAAGTCTCATTTTAAAATTGGTTAACCAGGCAGCACCTGTGGCTCGGTGAGGAGGGTGCTGGCCCCATATACTTGAGGTGGTGGGTTTAAACCCAGCTCTGGCCAAAAACTGCAAAAAAAAAAAAAAATAATAATAATAAAATAAAATTGGTTAACCTTTTTCTTTGAATAATGCTAAAAAATAATGACAGACTTAGTGGACAGCTTGTATATGTACGGCCTTCATTGAAGAGTTCTTCCTCTTTCTACCTCCTTGCCAAGATATGAAGGTTGGGGGACTATGTATAGATTGAACAGTGAGGCTGTTGAATTTTCAGGCTGACAGACCCTAAGATTGCTGCCACATGTAGTGAGGCTCAGTCTACAGGAAGCTGTCCACTCTCTGTGGATGCATTATCATCCCAGCCACAAGATGTATAGGACAGAGGAGTGGTTGAGGTCTTTAGGAACCCCAAACTTCTGCCTCACAGGGACTGAGCTTGTAGATTTCCCTCAAGGGCAAAAGTTGGCTGGGACAGGTCTTTCATAACCCCTCTTTTCTAAAAAAAAAAAAAAATCATGTGATTATCATTGTCATCATAGATATCTGTTGAGCACTTCCTTCAGGCCAAGGACTTTATACATACTTTTTTTTTTTTTTTTTTTTTGCAGTTTTTGGATGGGGCCAGGTTTGAACCCACCACCTCCGGTATATGGGGCCGGCGCCTACTTCTTTGAGCCACAGGCACCGCCCATACATTTTGCTATTTAACCTCATAATCCTATGAAGATGCTAGCATTTTCCTTGTTTTACTGATGAGAAAAACCAGTCAAGTATTTTTCCAAACTTCACATATGAATAAATAGCAGAGTAGAGCGTAAGCCCCCTGACTTCAAAGTCCTGGTTCTAAACCACCCCATCAATGTACCACACTGTTCTTAGTATGGGACAAAGCACGACTATACACATCCTTATCCTTCTTGTTTTGGACTATTTCACCAAGGGAACTCCATATTTGTATGATGTTATCTTCTCTAAGGACAAAGGGACAGGATTTCTCCTTCCGACTGGCTTTTTATTTTATTTTATTTGTTTGAGACAAGCTGTTGCTCTGCTTCCTGGGCTAGAGTGCAGTGGCATCATCGTGCTCACTGCAGCCTCCAACGCTTGGCCTCGAGTCATCCTCCCACCTTAACCCCCTAAAGTACTAGGATTACAAGCGTGAGCCACTTTGCCCGACCCTTACTGGTTTTTGAAAGCTGCACTGAGTTTAGACCATTATTCTGTAACATAAAGTCTTAGATAACATGGAGTGTGTGAGTGTGTGAGAATGTGTGGGTGTGTTGTGTGTTTTAAGGGCTGCTGTCTTGCCCAACAACCTATGAGAATAAAGGGTTTTTTCCTGAGCTGCTCATTATTCAGCTGGTCATTCATGAATTTGTTCAAGAAGTATCTTTGAGCTGGGCACAGTGGCTCATGCCTGTAATCCTAGCACTCTGGGAGGCCAAGGCAGGTAGATTGCCTGAGCTCAAAAGGTTCGAGACCCGGCTGAGCAAGTGTGAGAGACCCTGTCTCTAAAAAATAGCCAGGCATTGTGGCAGGCACCTGTAGTCAGGAGGCTGAGGCAAGAGGAACGCTCGAACCCAAGAGGGCGACAAAGTGAGACTCTGTCTCCAAAAAAACAAGTATCTTTGAAATGCCAAGCACTGAGGATTAATAGAAAAATGATAGAGGCATCTCTGCCCTTCAGAAACTGACAGTTTATTGAACGAGACGGTTGTCCAACAATTATAATCAAGTACAATCAACCTCTGTTGACAGGACTCTAATCTAGGGGCACCTAACCTTAGTCTAGGGTAATTGCTCTTCCTGAAAGAAGTGACTTTAGGCTAAAACCAGACCTCTAACAAACAACAGAAAGTGTTATAGGAGTCAGGTGACAAAGCTAGTGTCATTTTCTTACTTAGCAATTTCTATGAAGTGGGGCATGAACATAATGTTAGATCTCAACAATAAAATAAAAGCTGGTAAGCAGGGCACATCCCAAATCAAAGTACATAACAATAGAGAGGAGCTGTACAAAAGGACTGTAAAATCAAGTGGAATTTCTTTGATTAAACCACTGTTCTGGGGCGGCACTTGTGGCTCTGTGAGTAGGGCGCCAGCCCCCTATACCCAGGGTGGCGGGTTCAAACAGAGCCCTGGCCAAACTGCAACAAAAAAATAGCCGGGTGTTGTGGTGGGTGCCTGTGGTCCCAGCTACTCGGGATGCTGAGGCAAAAGAATTGCCTAAGCCCAGGAGTTGGAGGTTGCTGTGAGCTGTGACGCTATGGCACTCCACCGAGGGTGATAAAGTGAGATTCTGTCTCTACAAAAAAATGTATGTATCAAACAAAAAAAAACCCCACCACTGTTTTTTTTGTTTTTTTTTTTTGTAGAGACAGAGTCTTACTCTATCACCCTCGGTAGAGTGCTGTGGCATCACACAGCTCACAGCAACCTCCAACTCCTGGGCTTAGGCGATTCTCTTGCCTCAGCCTCCCGAGTAGCTGGGACTACAGGCGCCTGCCACAACACCCGGCTATTTTTCTGTTTTGCAGTTCGGCCAAGGCCGGGTTTGAACCTGCCACCTTCGAGATATGAGGCCGGCACCCTACTTGATGAGCCACAGGCGCTGCCCTACTGTTCTGATTTTTTTTTTTTTTTGGTAGAGACAGTCTCACTTTATCACCCTGGGTAGAGTGCCGTGGCGTCACACAGCTCACAGCAACCTCCAACTCCTGGGCTTAGGCGATTCTCTTGCCTCAGCCTCCCGAGTAGCTGGGACTACAGGCGCCCGCCACAACATCTGGCTATTTTTCTGTTTTGCAGTTTGGCCAAGGCCGGGTTTGAACCTGCCACCTTTGGTATATGGGGCTGGCGTCCTACTCGATGAGCCACAGGCACCACCCCACTGTTCTGATTTTTTACCACAAAAAAAAAGAGCTACTTCAAACTCACAAAACTTAGCTTTCCAAAGAAATAGATTAACCTCTAGTAGATAACCTCTAGTAGTTATCCTCTAATGGTGGTATTATCTTAAAGGGTCAGGAATGTTTGGGATATCCTTATATTTTAAAACTACACCTTAAAAAAAAGCTCATACTGATGCAACTAGAAAATCAATACCTGGTTACTTCATACTTCTTACTCATCCATTCCCAAAAGACACAATAAGCTCTCCTATAGGGTTGCTGGGATCCAAAAACAGAAACTTCCCAAATTGCTTGAGCTGTACTCTTAGCCCACAGTAATCATCTGCCTATATTCATTACATAATATTAATGAGTGTCCTTCTTATCATTTTATCATTTAATCTACAGCTATGTCACAGCTGTTATTTCTGAGAACACCTTTTTTTTTCTTTGTGAAGACAGAGTCTCACTCTGTTGCCCTGGGTGGAGTGCCCTGGCATCTTATCTCACAGCAACCTCAAACTCTTGGGCTCAAGTGATCCTCTTGCTTTAGCCTCCTGAGCAGCTGGGACTATAGGCAATTCACACACACCTGGGTAGTTTCTCTACTTTTAGTAGAGACAGGGTCTTCCTTTGTTTGGGCTGGTCGTGAACTCCCGAAAACAGGTGATTCATTCACCTTGGCCTCCCAGAATGCTAGGATTATAGGCATGAGCTACCTTGCCCCGCCTGGGGTCTCACTCTTATTCAGGCTGGTCCAGAACTCCTGAGCTCAAGAGATCTTCCTGCCTTGGCCTCCTCGATTGCTAGCATGACAGATGTGAGCTACAGCATCTGCCCTTTATTCTTTGGCTTCACATAATCCTTTGACATTCATTCATACTGGTGACCATATCAATCATTTGTCCTTCTATTGTCGTCGTGGAGTAGTATTCCATTGTACGAATATAGCACAATGAATTATTCCATTCTCCTGTTGATTGATATTTGGGCTGTCTCCAGAAAAGGCTGCTAAGAATATTTGTGTACAAGTCTTTTTGTGGACATATATTTTCATTTTCCTTGAGTAAATACCTAAGAGTAGAAATGCATTCTGTGGAAGATGCATATTTAACTGTTAAGAATTTACCAAACAGGCCAGGCAAGATGGCTCATACCTGTAATCCTAGCACTCTGGGAGGCCGAGGTGGATGGATCGCTTGAGCTCAAGGGTTCCAGACCAGCCTGAGCAACAGCGAGACCCCGCCTCTAAAAATAGCCAGGCTTTTTGGCAGGTAGCTGTAGTCCCAGCTACTCCGGAGACTAAAGCAAGAGAATGGCTTGAACCTAAGAGTTTGAGGTTGCTGTGAGCTATGACACCATAGCACTCTACCTAGGATAAAGTGAGACTCTATCTGCAAAAAAAAAGGACCACAATTAGTAAAAGGTTACAGTCTTTTTTGTTTGTTTGTTTTGCAGTTTTTTGGCCGGGGCTGGGTTTGAACCCGCCACCTCCGGCATATGGGGCCGGCGTCCTACTCCTTTGAGCGACAGGTGCCACCCAAAGGTTACAGTCTTTTAAAAATATCCCCATTATCTACCCTAAGGAACAAGTGCTAGGAAATAAACATCAAAGCGTAACAGTAAATAGCGCCCTAATGTGCTTGTTAAATAACTTCTCATTTGTTTTATTGAATCCATCTTTAGTTCAATTTAGGCAAAGTTGGAATATCAAAAGATGAATCTTTCGGGCAGCACCTGTGGCTCATTGAGTAGGGCGCCGGCCCCATATACCAAAGGTGGCAGGTTCAAGCCCAGCCTCGGCCTAACTGCAAAACAGAAAAATAGCTGGGCCTTGTGGCGGGCACCGGTAGTCCCAGCTACTCGGGAGGCTGAGGCAAGAGAATTGCTTAAGCCCAAGAGTTTGAGGTTGCTGGGAGCTGTGGGACACCACGGCACTCTACCGAGGGGCAAGAAAGTGAGACTCTATGTCTACAAAAAAAAAAAAAAAAATAAGATGACATCTTTCGAGTGGTTCATAAAATGGAAGTAGCTATGCTTCTGAATCTTGTTTGCATCACTTTCTAGGCATATTACATATACCTAGATACTGTGGGTTAGTTGAGAGGTAATCAGCTGATGGTTTCAATTTTACAAGAGAAATAGACATAGCAACCTGGTCCTTGTAATTAGTCCTAATAGAAGTGTAACTTATTTATATGCTCAATGGGCTACGAAGGAACAGCCAATTATGTATAATTGAAATAGAGAAAGAATTCAGTTTCCTTCAGGCGTTTAAAATCTCCTAGTAAACAAATAATACTTCTAAGTGAAGAATTTTCCCATACTAACAAATAAAATAATGTTGACTAGACCTTATAATGAATTATATATATATATATATATGTTTTTCCTTTTTTTTTAGAGACAGAGACTTACTTTGAAGTTTTATGCCAAAATATAAACTCATAAGGTCTTGAAATAATCTTTTCACAAAATAAGATAGTTTTATGCTGTAAAAACATTAGTTTTTTTTTTTTTTTTTTTTTTTTTTTAAATAGTCTCACTATTTCACTTGGTAGAGTGTTGTGGCATCAACAACCTCCAGCGACCTCCAACTCCTGGGCTTAGGAGTTTCTCTTGCCTCAGCCTCCCGAGTAGCTGGGGACTACAGGCGCTCGCCACAATGCCCGCCTATTTTTTGTTGCAGTTTGGCTTGGGCTGAGTTGGAACCCAGCATCATGGGGTATATGGGGCTGGCGCCTTACCCACTGAACCACAGGTGCCGCCCTGCCCCGCGCCGCCCAGCTATTTTCTTGTGGCAGTTGTGATTGTTCTTTAGCATGCCCAGCAGGACTGGAACCCGCCAACCTTGGTGCCTGTGGCTGGCAGAAGTAACCACTGTGCTATGGAAGCAGAGCCAAAACATTAGTTCTTGATCAAAGGTTACTACGTTCTTCCATTCTCATCTGTCACCCACTGTCAGTATCTCCTTTAAAGATCAATTTTTTCTTCATAAGGACACCTACATGCACCTTGTTGACTGTTCAGATACAGTTTACAGCCTAAATGTATGACACTGCCAAACAAGTGCTCCATTGTTTTACATGCCTGAACATGCTGAGCTAGTTCTAATGCTTTCTGCACAGTTGGGCAGATCTTGGAGAAGCAATACTGGAACTCTTTGTCAGAGTCATTTTTGCTATTGCCACAGGTTTCATAGCACCTGTCACGTTGGTTGCAGCATTTTGTCAGGGAAGGGATACCAATGTTAAGATGAACATCAAAAAGTGGAGAGCCACATCCATTCGGCGGGGAGGGTTTGTAACCATAACGTGGGGAAGGTTAGATCGTCAATGTATTTAATACTGGCAGGGCCTATCCTCGCCTTCCAGGAGGTACAAGGCAGGGTTCGGGTACGTGTCTATCTTGTGAACCCCGTTCCTGATGGTGTCTTAAGGATGGCCCGCGAATCGGTAGTCTAGGCCTGCTACTGGCACCTGACCCTGGTGGTCAGCAGGGCCAGCAGGGCCAACAGGACCAGCAAGAGACCGGGCGCGTGCTGTGGGAGCAAGGGCTATACGCGCAGTGCAGGGCTCCTTGTTCTCCCAAGGAGCCCCTAGAACGCCCTAAGAGGCAGCGCGGATTCCGGGCTCCCAGCTTTTTTTTTTTTGAGACAGAGCCTCAAGCTGTCGCCCTGGGTAGAGTGCTGTGGCATCACAACTCACAGCAACCTCCAACTCCTGGGCTCAAGCGAGTCTCCTGCCTCTGCCTCCCAAGTAGCTGGGATTACAGGCGCCCGCCACAACGCCCGGTCTTTTTTTTTTTTTTTTGGTTGCAGCCGTCATTGTTGTTTGGCGGACCGGGCTGGATTCGAACCCACCAGCTCAGGTGTACATGGCTGGCGCCTTAGCTGCTTGAGCCACAGGAGCGGAGCCTTTTTTTTTTTTTGAGACAGCCTCACTCTGTTGCCCTCAGTAGAGTGCTGATGCGTCATAGCGCACAGCAACCTTAAGCTCTTGGGTTCAAGTGATCCTCTGGCCTCAGACTCCCCAGTAGCCGGGACTACAGGTGCCTGCCACAACGCCCACCTATTTTTAGAGACAGGGTCTTGCACTTGCTTTGGCAGGTCTGGAACTCATGAGCTCAGGTGTTCCACTCGCCTGGGCCTCCCAGAGCACTAGGATTAGGCACATGAGCCACCGCGCCGGGCCAAATTAATGATCTTTAAAAATTCCCATGGCACACCTGTTGAAAATCACTAGCATAAGGTCTGTCATAGTACTTGGCTGTTGTAGACACTTATTTGATGTAAGATGTTAAATAAAAACAGTGCTGGGATTACAGGTTATTTGTTTGTTTATTTATTTATTTTGAGACAGAGTCTTACCTTGTTGCTCTTCGTAGAGTACGGGGGCGTCACAGCTAACAGCAACCTCTAACTCTTGGGCTCAATTTTTTTTTTTATTTTTGCAGTTTGTGGCTGGGGTTGGGTTTGAAACCACCACCTCCAGCGTATGGGGTCAGCGCCCTACTCCTTTGAGTAACAGGCGCCACCCTCAAACAATTCTCTTGCCTCAGCCTCCTGAGTAGTTGGGACAACAGGCGCCCACCACAACACCCGGCTATTTAGAGACAAGGTTTCCCTCTTCTTCAGGCTGGTCTGGAACGGTGAGCTCAGGTAATCCACCCACCTCGGCTTTACAGGTATTTTTAATAATAAAAATTGGAAACCCCACTAATGTACACAGCTATGATTTAATAAAAATAATAATAATAAAAAAAAAAACTGGAAACTGGCTGGCGGCAGTGGCTTAGACCTGTAATCCCAGCACTCTAGGCAGCCTAGCAGGGCAGATGCCTCTGTAGTCCCAGCTACTCGGGAGGCTGAGGCAAGAGAATTTCTTGAGCCCGAGAGTTTGAGGTTGCTGTGAGCTTATGACAGGATGGCATTCTACCGAGGGCGACAGTTAGACTCTGTCTCAAGAAAAAAAAAAAAAAAACAAAAACTGGAAACTTAAGTGTTCCCCAGAATGTGACCAGTTAAATAAGTATGGTACATTCATATGATAGAATATATAATCGTTAAAATAAGATAGAAATGTTTGACACAGGAAAATTCAAGATATATTATTTATTCGAAAAGTAGATTCTCTAACAGTATTAGAGAATAATTCCACAGTTTTAAAAGAAAAATATGCATTAAAGGTGGCGCCTGTGGCTCAGAGGGTAGGGTGCCGGCCCCATATACCCAGGGTGGTGGGTTCAAACCTGGCTGCAGTCAAACTGCAACAAAAAAATAGGCAGGCCTGGGTGGTGCCTGTGGCTCAGCCAGTAGGGCGCCGGCCCCCATATATCAAGGGTGATGGGTTCAAGCCCGGCCCGGGTGCCTCTGGTTCAGTGAGTAGGGATCCAGCCCCATATACCTAGGGTGGTAGGTTCAAGCCTGGCCCCGGCAAAACTGCAACAACAACAACAAAAAAAAAATAGCGGGGCGATGTGGCAGGCGCCTGTAGTTCCTGCTGCTCAGGAGGCTGAGGCAAGAGAATTGCCTAAGCTCAAGAGTTGGAGGTTGCTGTGAGCTGTGATGCCACTGCACTCTACCAAGGGAGACAAAGTGAGACTTGGTCTCAAAAAAAAAAAGAATGCAAACTGCAACTAAAAAATAGCTTGGGGGTTATGGCGGGAGCCTGTAGTCCCAGCTACTCGGGAGGCTGAGGCAGGAGAATCGGCTAAGCCCAAGAGCTGGTGGTTGCTGTGAGCTGTGTGAGGCCACAGCACTCTACTGAGGGCGATAACGTGAGACTCTGTCTCTACCAAAAAAAAAACAAAAAAAAAAAACCTGGGCGTTGTGGCAGGTGCCTGTAGTCCCAGCTACTCAGGAGACTGAGGCAAGAGAATTGCCTAAGCCTAGAAGTTGGAGGTTGCTGTGAGCTGTGTGACGCCACGGCACTCTACAAAGGGCAATAAAGTGAGACTGTCTTTAAAAAAAAAAAAAAAAAAAGAAAAGAAAAGAAAGAAAAATATGCATTTATATGTAAGCAAAAAAGATGGGAAGGACATTAACCAAACGTCAAAAGTGATTAATAGGCTCGGGGCCTGTAGCTCAAGCGGCTAAGGTGGCTAAGGCGCCAGCCACGTACACCTGAGCTAGAGGGTTCGAATCCAGCCTAGCCGGCCAAACAACAATGACACCGGCAACCAAAAAGTGGCCGGGCGTTTTGGGGGGCTCCTGTAGTCCCAGCTACTTGGGAGGCGGAGGCAGGAGACTCGCTTGAGCCCAGGAATTGGAGGTTTCTGTGAGCTGTGATTCCACAGCACTCTATCCAGGGTGACAGCTTTAGGGTCTGTCTAAAAAAAAAAAAAAAAAAAAAAAGGTGATTAATAATTGGATGATGTGACTTTTATTTCCTTCCTTTTGCTTATTTGTATTTATTGGAAATATATATGTTTCTCATACGAAAATGCTTTTTTTTGGCTCGGCGCCTGTAGCTCAGTGGCTAGGGCGCCAGCCGCATATAACAGAGCTGGCGGGTTCGAACTGGCCCAGGCCTGCCAAACAATAATGACAACTACAACCAAAAACATAACCAGGCGTTGTGGTGGGCGCCTGTAGTCCCAGCTACTTGGGAGGCGGAGGCAAGAGAATTGCTTAAGTCCAAGAGTTTGAGGTTGCTGTGAGCTATGACGCCACGGCACTCTACCCAGGGCGACAGAGTGAGATTCTCAATAAAATAATTAATTAATTAATTCTAATTAGGAATTAGAATCAATTATCTGCAAAGTCTTTTCCAGAGGCAGAGGAATGAAGACATATTTAGAACCAGAAAACTCTAGGGATAGATTTGAGAATGCGGGCATTTCCTCCCAGGAAAATATTCCTTACTATTCTCCTACGCAAGTGTTTCCAGCCAGATAATAAGCACTTCCCAGCCCTGGCCTGGCCTGAAATCACATTCTGGTGAAGGGGCAGGACTATGGACAGAGTAAGTGTTCAGTGAATTACCATTATGTCTCCACCTCCTAAAAACAACTCTACATGTCGCAGGGCTTAGTCTCAAAGGTCAATCCCAGGGCTGTCCACCGCATGCTTGAGAAATCTCACTCCCGGCAGTTGCCGAGGCTGTTACCACAGTACTCCCAGAAGGGGATCTGATAAGATCCACGACTTCAGAGAAGTACTAATTCTGCCACTGGAGAGCTGTATGACCTTAGACAAGTCCCTTCCTCCGTCAGGAACTTTGTTATGGATCTAAGGGTCTCCTCCCATGACTGATACTGCGACTGTTAAGCAACTTATAAAACACTCCCCTCTCAAAGTTTATTGACCTCTGACCACACGCACTTGCGAGATACTACAGGCCGAGGACTCTAGGGTCGCAGCGCGAGAACATCCAGAATCCGCGCCCCATCTCTCGCGATATCTCTTCCCAGCGCTTCGTGGCTGCGTCATCCCCTCCGCGGCCGGGGCGGCGAAGGCGACGGCGCATAGGATACTCACAAGGACGGCCCATATCCCTCCGCCGCTGCGGTCCGGCCCCCCCCTACCTCTGGCCCGCCAATCCCCGCGCCTCCCGACCTGCACCTCGGCCTGGGCCCACCCAGCACTCTGACGGCCCCACCCCGGCGGCGCCGCCCGCCTGCGCGTCCCTCTGTCCACCTGCAGCAAGCAGGAAGGCAAGCAGTCCCTTCGGCCGTCCCACCGAGAGGCGCTTGCCGAGCCCGAGGCTTGGGCTCCTGCTCCTTGGCGGAGGGATCCGCGGCGGCTGAGGAGGCGGCGCGAAGCCTAGGAGGAAGAGGCTGCTACGACGGCGGCGGCAGCGGCGGCTGGGGCGGCAGCGCATAAAGGGGCCGCCGCCGGGTGATGCGGTGACCGCTGCGGCAGGCCCAGGAGCGGTGTGGGCCCCGGCCCTCAGCCTGTCCCGCCAGCTCCCGCCTCCCCATCTTCTCCGACCGACCGCGCTCGCCTAGGCAGCCTCAGGCTTCCTCGCCCCTTCCCCGTCCCTCCCCCGCCCCCGTCCCCGCCCCGGGGGCCGCCGCCACCCGCCTCCCACCATGGCTCTGAAGAGAATCCACAAGGTAAGGGACTGGAGGTCAGCTGCGGGGATGGGCCTCTGGGCGGGCCAACTGAGCAGGCTTCGGCCTGCACTTCCCGTCGTCGCCTCGGCCTCCTTGGATGCCGCTGCCGGCGCTGGCCCCGCCGGGCGGCCCTCATTACCCCACTCCCAGTGATGGCGCCCGCGGAGGCTCCGGCGCTTAGGCCGGAGGTGCTCCCGCCGTGTCTGCGTTCCTCCTGCTCCCTTTCCAGGCCCGCGTGGTGTGGAATCCCAGGGCTTCTCTCCAGCCTGGGACTGCTGTACTTAAAGGCCATTGTCCGACTGGGCTGACTGGGTGAGGCGTGGCGCTGGGGCGTTGGGCAGCTCCATCGACTGAGGTCGAAAGGGCTCCTTGCCCCATTTCTGCATCTTTCCGTCCCCCGCCCTAGCTTTCTGCACAAAACCGCTTGAAATCGGGGCTCGTTCCTCCGGCAGACGGAGAAAGCCGTTTTGCCCAATTCGCAAGTATTTCTTTAGTTCCCTTAACCTCTTGGCTGAGCGCACACTCCCGTCCACCCTACTCGTCCAGAAACTGTTAAGAGTAAGAAGTACAGAAGGGGAGAAAATATGACTTCTGAGGAACAAGGGAAGTAAAGGGAGAAGTATCTTATTCCTTGAGATTGCCACATGTAGTCAGAAACTAACACTTTACTTTAGCAGAACTGGATCTGATAGGAAAGCTGTTAAATTGTCAAGGGTAGGGGTAGAAACGTGAACATTGAAAACCACCCGAGAAATCTCACAAAAGTTCCTTTCACAGCCTCTTCACAAAATGGACTTTAGTACTGAACTTAGGTGATACGTTCAGGGAGATCCTTTTAACTTAGAATAGGTTTACCAGATTTTTTACTAGAAAGGATTTTTTGCTTTTTAAAATGAAATGTTATTCATGTAGTTATTGATAAGGTTTTCCTAGTACTACATCTGGAGTGTGGATTTGGTTTAAAGTTTAGGTTTTTACTCGGCTTCAATATTGTTAGTCCCGCATACTATCTTTTTTCTTACAAGTGGTGGGGCGGCACCACTATTCATTTTTATTCGATGTTCCACTTGGGTTCTGAGATTGGCTATATTAAACTTGGAGCTACTTAGTGATTAGTAGGGCCTGCCTGGGATTACCCATTCTGAACCATGGGATGGAAATGTAAGAGGAAGAGAACCAGTTTTCACCTTGCCCTAAACTAAGTCAAAATGTAGATTGATGTTTTAAACACCTTAGCTCAGCAATTGGTCCTCATTTCATTCATATATATATATATATATATATATATTTTTTTTTTTTTTTTTTTTTTGGTAGAGGCAGAGTCTCACTTTATTGTCCTTGAAAGAGTGCTGTGGCTCACACAGCTCACAGCAACCTCAAACTCCTAGGCTTAGGCGATTCTCCTGCCTCAGCCTCCCAAATATCGGGGACTATAGGCTACAATGCCCGGCTATTTTTCTGTTCTGCAGTTCAGCTGAGGCTGGTTTTGAACCCGCCACCTTCTGTATAGGGGGCTGGCACCCTACTCAATAAGCCACAGGCACCACCCAGTCCTCATTTCATTTTTGATCAAGGACTTTAAATGTGGAATTAATTCTGTTGTTGCTATAAATTAGATTAGCTCCTTACTAATGCCTTTTGACTTCTTCGTTTTCTAACAAATTAAAAAGTGCAGACCTTACACTGTAAATCTTGTGTTAAGATGAAAACAGAATATTTCTTAAAAGAAGCCTGAACCTTTTTTTTTTTTTTTTTGTAGAGACAGAGTCTCACTTTATCGCCCTCGGTGGAGTACCGTGGCATCACACAGCTCACAACAACCTCCAACTCCTGGGCTTAGGCAATTCTCTTGCCTTAGCCTCCTGAGTAGCTGGGACTACAGGCGCCCGCCACAAGGCCCTGTTTGTTTGCAGTTCAGCCGAGGCCGATTTTGCACCCGCCACCTTCGGCATATGGGGCCGGCGCCCTACTCGATGAGCCACAGGCGCCACCCAAGAAGGCTGAACCTTAAGCAGAGATCTCTAAGAGAACTATTTAAGGGATAGGAGCACACTGAGGAATAGTCATCCAAGTAAAGAACATACATAAGTATTTTTAAGGCTTTTAGGTTACTAGGTCTTTATAGAGTCTAATTGGGAACTTTACCAACTTGAGATGTCACTTGATTTATACTTCTTGGAGATGGTGCTCTTAGAATAAAACCTGAAAAGGAGCAAGTGAGTATTATTTGTGATAATTTGGAAGCCTTTAATCTCTACATTGATTGATAAGTCTGTTAGGGACCTCTTCATAAAGGGAAATAACACTGTTGACTCAAAAACATACATTTTAGGCTTGGTGCCTGTAGCTGAGTCGTTAGAGCACCTGCCACATACACTGAGGCTATTGGGTTCAAACCTGGCCCAGGCCTGCTAAACTACAATAACAACAAAATAGCCGAGCATTGTGGGGGGTGCCTGTAGTCCCAACTACGTGGGAGACTAAGGCAAGAGAATCACTTAAGCCCAAGAGTTTGAGGTTGCTGTGAGCTGTGATGCCACGGCACTCTACCAAGGGCGACATAGTGAAACTCTGTCTAAAAAAAAAAAAACAAAAACATACATTTTAATCTTATAATAATACTTGCCTTATGAGTTACTACGTATTTTCTAGAATGGATTTTTTTCTAAATTATATACCCTATGCTCAATTTCATTAATAAGTTTAAAAATAATTTGAACTTTTAAAACTCAGTGTTAGCTTTTTTTCACCCTGATTTATAGGAGGAGGCGGCAGCTTCTCTTTCTTAAAGTATAACTTGAATTTGGTGAGCCTGCCAGTGATTAAAACAATGAAATTTATATTTGATAAACTAGTCAAAAAGACTGTTTAAATAAAATTTAGATTAAAAAAAATTTTTATTTTTTTATTTTTGAGACAGAGCCTCAAGCTGTCACCCTGGATAGAGTGCCGTAGCATCACAGCTCACAGCAACCTCCAGTTCCTGGGCTCAAGCAAGTCTCTTGCCTCCACCTCCCAAGTAGCTGGGACTACAGGCGCCCGTCACAACGCCTGGCCATTTTTTGGTTGCAGCCATCATTGTTGTTTGACGGGCTGGGCTAGATTCGAACCCACCAGCTCAGGTGTACGTGACTGGCGCCTTAGCCCGTTGAGCCACAGGCGCCGAGCCTTTTTTTTTTTTTTTTTTTGAGACAGAGTTTCACTTTCTTGCCCTGGTAGAGTGCTGTGGTGTTATAGCTTGCAGCAACCTCAAACTATTGAGCTCAAGTGATCCTCTTGGCTCAGCCTCCCAAGTATCTAAGACTATAGGCACCCACCCCAGTGCCCGCCATTTTTAGAGACGGGTCTCTCCCTTGCTCAGGCTGGTCTCAAACTCAGCTCAAGCAATCCACCTACCTCAGCCTCCCAAAGTGCTAGGATTATAGGCGTGAGCCACTGTGCCTAGCCTTGGCAGTCTTTTAAATACCGGGTCTTTTTTTGGAAAAAGCTTTTGATGAATTTTACTTATTTATTTTATTTATTTTTTATTTTGGAACAGAGTCTCACTCTGTCACCCTAGGTAGAGTGTCATGGTGTCCTTACAGCTCACAGCAACCTCAAGCTCTTGGGCTCAATCTTTACTCTTGCCTCAGCTTGCCAAGTAGCTGTGACTACAGGCAAGCACCACCATGCCTGCTTAATTTTAATAATTTTCTTTTCTTTCTTTCTTTTTTTCTTTTTTTTAGAGGCAGAGTCTCACTTTGTTGCCCTCAGTAGAGTGCTGGGGCATCACAGCTCACAGCAACCTCCAGCTCTTGGGCTTAGGGAATTCTCTTCTTGCCTCAGCCTCCCGAGTAGCTGGGATTACAGGCATCCACCACAACACCTGGCTATTTTTTTTGTTGCAGTTTGGCCGGGGCTGGGTTGGAACCCATCACCCTCGGTGTATGGGGCCAGCACCCTACTCACTGAGCTACAGATGCCGCCCAGATTTTAATAATTTTAGTAGAGACAGGATCTCGCTCTTGCTCAGGCTAGTCTTGGTCTCCTGAGCTCAAATAATTCTCCCATCTTGGCCTCCCAGAGTGCTAGGATTACAGGCGTGAGCCACCTCACCCAACCTTGATGGACTTTCTTTTGATATACATCTTAAGATGTCCTGACCTGGCTCGGGGCCTGTGGCTCAAGCCACTAGGGCACGAGCCACATACACCTGAGCTGGCAGGTTCGAATCCAGCCCGGGCCTGCCAAACAATAATGACAGGCTGCAACCAAAAAATATCTGGGCGCTGTGGCGGGCACCTGTAGTCCCAACTGCTTGGGAGGCTGAGGCAGGAGAATCGCTTGAGCCCAGGAATTGGAGGTTGCTGTGAGCTGTGATGCCATGGCACTTTACTTAGGGTGACAGCTTAAGGCTCTGTCTCAAAAAAAAAAAAAAAAGATCTGATCTGGCTCGGCCCCCGTGGCACAGTGGTTACGTTGCCAGCCACATACACCGAGACTGGAGGGTTCAAACCCAGCCCAGCCAGCTAAACAACAATGACATCTGTGACAAAAAGTAGCCAGACATTGTGGTGGGTGCCTGTAGGCCCAGCTACTTGGGAGGCTGAGGCAAGAGACTTGCTTAAGCCCAAGAGTTTGAGGTTGCTGTGAGCTGTGACTCCACGGCATTCTACTGAGGGTGAAATAGTGAGACTGTTTAAAAAAAAAAAATTTGATCTATGCTAGAAGCAGAGTGTACCAAAGGGTGTCATTATGAACATCCAGTGTACTTTTGGGTAGGGATTGAGATCCTTTGGGATTGTATGTGTGCTACATGGCCTCACTCTGTTAGGATTTGAGATTTTCTGCTGACTTTATAGGACTCCAGCTTTAATTTTGATGCTTTGAGTGCCTGCCTCTCGCAGCACCACCCCCAGCCCTTTTCCAGTTGGCTGCATCTCATCTGTTGTGGGCTAAGAAACCAGATCACGGAGCTTACTGAAATTGTGTCTAAAATAAGATCCTGTAGGCTCTGAGTGAAGAGGGCTTCATGTGTTGTGAATGTGTGGTCTCTAGCTCATCTGAGACCTTTTAACTTGCTTCCTGTTTTTCTTTTTTACTTTTGTTATACAGATGTAGGAGGCTGTTTGGTGCTCTTAGAGTGCCCTAACATTGAAAGATAACGTTAATTTCTTTATTATTGGGAAGGATAAAAAGCTAAATACCTGTATCTTGATTCTTCGAGGAGTTAAAGACAGACCAAAGTTAGGATACTACAAGCTTAAGAGTAATACTGCCCTCTTCATTTTAATGGTGTCCCACTAGTTGGTAGTTAACCTTTGTTAAAACAAAGGAATACCAGGATAATTACTTGATTTGTTCTATTTCTGTGATCAAGATTTTTATGGTTAGCTTCTTCCTCAAGAGCCAGAAAATAAAGTTGTCGGTGAAATAAAGGTTTCAAATTCCATTAAAGGCCAGGCAGGTAACCAAAGTGAGCAAAGAAAGAATGAGGGAAGCTAGCAAATGCATGTGCTATTAGATGAGGGCCGCTGCTAAGCGCTATCCAACTCCTAAATGTTGCCATTGCCAAAATCTGTAGGTCCAGTGTTGCCAGATTTTCATTAAAAAAAAAGAGAGAAGCTGCAAATCCAGATTTTTGGCAACTGATTCACATTAAAACAAAACAAGATACACTTTTTTGATAGACACCATTTTAATATGTGAATTGAAAGTAAATAAAGATTGAGGTTCGGCTTGGCACCTGTGGCTCAATGGGCTAAGGCGCCAGCCACGTACACCTGAGCTGGCGGGTTCGAATCCAGCCTGGGCCCACCAGACAACAATGACGGCTGCAACCAAAAAATGGCTGGGTGTTGTGGCAGGCGCCTGTAGTCCCAGCTATTTGGAAGGCGGAGGCAGAAGACTCGCTTGAGCCCAGGAATTGGAGGTTGCTGTGAGCTGTGATGCCACAGCACTCTATCCAGGGTGACAGCTTGAGGCTCTGTCTCAAAAAAAAAAAAAAATAAAGATTGAGGTTCAATAAATAATCAGCAGTGTAAGATCACATCGTTTAAACCATTGCTTTCTTTTCTTTTTTTTTTTTTTTTTAAGAGACACGAGTCTCACTTTGTCGCCCTTGGTAGAGTGCCACGGCAGCACACAGCTCACAGCAACCTCCAAATCCTGGGCTTAGGCGATTCTCTTGCCTCAGCCTCCCGAGTAGCTTGGACTACAGGCACCCGCCACAACGCCTGGCTATTTTTTTGTTGCAGCCGTCGTTGTTTGGTGGGCCTGGGCTGGATTCAAACCCACCAACTCAGGTGTATGTGGCTTGCACCTTAGCCGCTTGAGCCACAGGCGCTGAGCCCCCATTACTTTCTTTTTAAAAGTTTAAAATATTGGACTGGGCATGGTGGCTCACACCTGTAATCTCAGTACTCTGGGAAGCCAAGGCAGGTGGATTGCTTGAGCTCAGGAGTTTGAGACCAGCCTGAGCAAGAGAAAAACTAGCTGGGCATTGTGTAGGGTTCCTGTAGTCCCAGCTACTTGGGAGGCTGAGGCCAGAGGATCTCATGAGTCTAAGAGTTTGAAGTTGCTGTGAGCCATGATGATGCCACAAAACTACCCAGGGCAAAAGAGTGAGACCCTATATCAAAAAATAATAAATAAAAGTTTAAAATATATTATTTTATGTAGATGAGCAAGATTAGGCTTTTATTTTTTATTTTTTTTTTTTTACCTTTTAAAAACGGACAGTTTAGTGTATTTATACAATTTTGTAAGACCATCACCTTTTTCTAGTTTCAAAACTTTCCATCACCCTAGAAGAGTACTCTATACCTGTTAAATAATCAGTTCCCATTTCCTCTTCTCCCTATCCCTTTAAACCCACAAATTTGCTTTCTGTCTGTGTGATTTTGCCTATTCTGGATATTTTATATGAAATAAATCATACAATAAGTGTCTTCTTCTTTTACCTAGCATTGTTTTTTTTTTTTTAGATATGACCTTGCTCTGTTGCCTGGACTAGAGTGTAATGGTATTATCATAGTTCACTGTAACCTCAAACTCCTGGGCTCAAATAATTCTCCTGTATCAGCCTCCCAAGCAGTTAGGACTACAAGCATGAACTACCACATCCAGCTACTTTTTCTGTTTTCATAGAGATGGGATTTTACTGTGTTG